>CAUYRT010040086.1:0-45074 GCA_963574885.1 Lepilemur ruficaudatus
TGGTGGCGCATGCCTGTAGTCCCAGATACTTGAGAGGCTGAGGCAGAATGATTGCTTGGGCCCAGGAGTTTGAGGTTGTTGTGAGCTAGGCTGACACCACGGCACTCCAGCCCAGGCAACAAAGTGAGACTCTGTCTCAAAAAAAAAAAAAACAAAAAAACACCTAGACTTCTGAGCACCTTAACAACATTCTAATATATGGCATTGTGCCTAACATAGGGAGTATCAATAAATATTTTTGGGCCAGGCGCGGTGGCTCACGCCTGTAATCCTAGCACTCTGGGAGGCCGAGGTGGGCGGATCGCTCAAGGTCAGGAGTTCGAAACCAGCCTGAGCAAGAGACCCTGTCTCTACTAAAAATACAAAGAAATTAATTGGCCAACTAAAAATATATAGAAAAAATTAGCTGGGCATGGTGGCGCATGCCTGTAGTCCCAATTACTTGGGAGGCTGAGGCAGAAGGATTGCTTGGGCCCAGGAGTTTGAGGTTGTTGTGAGCTAGGCTGACACCATGGCACTCTAGCCCGGCCAACACGGTGAGACTCTGTCTCAAAAAAAATAAATAAATAGGCCAGGTGTGGTGGCTCACGCCTGTAATCCTAGCACTCTGGGAGGCCGAGTTGGATGGATCGCTCAAGGTCAGGAGTTCGAAACCAGCCTGAGCAAGAGCAAGACCCCGTCTCTACTAGAAATAGAAAGAAATTAATTGGCCAACTAAAAAATATACAGAAAAAAAAAATTAGCTGGGCACGGTGGCACATGCCTGCAGTCCCAGCTACTCGGGAGGCTGAGGCAGAAGGACTGTTTGAGCCCAGGAGTTTGAGGTTGCTGTGAGCTAGGATGATGCCATGGCACTCACTCTAGCCCGCGCAACAGAATGAGACTCTGTCTCAAAAAAATAAATAAATAAATAAATATTTTTGAGAGTGAAAAGGCAAGGTCATTTTTTTCAACAGGAAATATTTAAAACAACTTTTCCTATTCTACAAGCTTGCTTAAAGATTAAACATCTGTAGAAGCCACGTTCAAAATATAAGCTTCCAACACCATCATTTTCAGTGTTGTTTATTTAGACTTTTACCAATTTTCATACATAAGCATCTTGATCAATATACAACACAATATACCAAAAAGGAAAAAAAAATCCATTAACAGAGAACTAATTACACTCCCCCTTCTCCAAGACAAGTTTTTTTTTTTTTTAGAGATAGCTTCTTACTCTGTTGCCTGGGCTAGAGTGCAGTGGCATCATCATAGCTCACTACAACCTCAAGCTCCTGTGCTCAAGTGACCCTCTTGTCTCAGCCTCCCGAGTAGCTGGGACTACAGGTTGCGCCGCCACACCCGACTAATTTTTTAAAAAAATTTTGTAGAGACAGGGTCACCATGTTGTTTAGGCTGGTCTCAAACTCCTGGCCTCAAGCAATCCTCCCATCTCAGCCTCCCAAAGTGCGAGAAGTGAGCCACTGCATCTGGCCCCCAAGCACAAGTTTAAAAGGGGAAACAATACAAAAAGATTGAAAGGACTAAATCTTAACCCTTTTTTTCCTTCCAATCTTGTCTACTATGGGTGGTTCCCAGAGTTATCAAATGAAGATATATGTGAGGGAAAAAGTTTATAAGTAAAAATTGAGGTTATAGAACAAATTCCTTATCCACTGTCACAAGCAAAAACAATATGAAATATTACAACACATAATCCATTTTTTCTTAAAATCCTATTTTTATTTTATCCTACTGTATACACTAACATAAAATCCATAAGGAGGTAATACAGAACATAAACTAATGGAAAAACCCAAGATGAGCATCAAAGAAAGAGAATGCCCAGAAGCAATGACATTCTAAGCATTAAATACACTTAATGCCTATATGTTGGATCCTGAATAGCATTCTGCCAAAAAAAAATGAGATTTTTTAGGACTGGGGCAGGGAAAATATAAGAGCTTGGAGCTTCTTACAGTGCCAGTAAGAAACGAAATCGTCAAAAAAGGATGGGGCATGTCAAAAGAGTACAGGAGACAACCTGAAAGAGCTCTCAATGGCCAAAGCTGGAACAATTGAACAACTCAAGAAACCAAAAAAATAATGGGTTTGGATAACCCACAGAATAAAATATATATCCACTGAGTCCAAACTGCAATGGAGGGAGGGAGGGAAGAAAACAGCTCTTACAGAAGAAATCCAATTAATGTAGAGGGATGAAAAAAATAGAAAATAACCATTAGTAATATTTTATTTATAATTCTTGTAGGCAAGATCCACTGATGGATGCTAAAATTAGTGGATGAAAGTTTGAGGAGAAACAGGATATTTGCATAGTCTCAAAGTATATCCACCAAGATATTTTTTAATTATAAAAGGAAAAATAGTGGCCGGGCACGGTGGCTCACGCCTGTAATCCTAGCACTCTGGGAGGCCAAGGCGGGCGGATAGCTCAAGGTCAGGAGTTCGAGACCAGCCTGAGCAAGAGCGAGACCCCGTCTCTACTAGAAATAGAAAGAAATTAATTGGCCAACTAAAAATATATGTAAAAAAAAAAAAAATTAGCCGGGCATGGTGGCGCATGCCTGTAGTCCCAGCTACTTGGGAGGCTGAGGCAGAAGGATCACTTGAGCCCAGGAGTTTGAGGTTGCTGTGAGCTAGGCTGATGCCACGGCACTCTAGCCAGGGAAACAGAGTGAGACTCTGTCTCAAAAAAAAAAAAGAAAAAGAAAAATAGTAACTTTACAATGGAGAAATCTGACACATACCAGCTGAACTAAGCAACCAAAGTTAACACTACTACTACTAAGACTTATCAACATTATTTACCCTTTGACATAAGGGTAAATAATAAGAAAAGATGTAAGGCTTCTGTGGTATTTTTACCAAAAATATATAACCTCAGTCTAATCACAAGAATCATCAGAGAAGCCCAAATGGGGAGACGTTCTACAGAGTAACTAACCAGTACTCTTTAATTTTAAAAAGTATTAAGGTCATGAAAGACATGAAAAGATCGAGGAATTGTCACACATTGGAAAAGACTGAGACATAATGGCTAAATGCAATGTGGGATCCTGGATTGGATCCCAGAACAGAAAAAGAACATTAGTGGAAAAGCTGGTTAAACCCGAATACAAATCTGCAGTTGAGCTAACAGTATTGTACCAATGTTAATTTCTTAATTTTGATAATTATACTATGGTTAGCTAACATTAGGGGATGCTGGGTGAAGAGTATATGAGAATTCTGTACTATTTTTACAACTTTTCTATAAGTCTAAAATTACTTCAAAAAAGGTTTTTAGGCTGGGCACGGTGGCTCTTGCCTATAATCCTAGCACTTTTGGAGGCTGAAGTGAGAGGATCACTTGAGGTCAGGAGTTCGAGACCAGCCTGAGCAAAAGCGAGACCCCATCTCTACTAAAAATAGAAAAATTATCCAGGCATGGTGGTGTGCGCCTGTAGTCACAGCTACTCAGGAGGCTGAGACAGGAGGATCACTTGAGACCAGGAGCTTGAGGTGGCTGTGAGCTTTGATTATATTACTGCACTCTCGGCCAGGGTGACTGTGATTTTTTATCAAAAAAAAAAAAAAAAAAGAGAGAGAGAAAGAAAGTTTTTAAAAACTGAGAGCTTTACCTGTTTTAAAATTTTAAACTACACATGTATTTTATAATTAGGAATCTTTAATAATAGATAATACAGAAATACTACTACAAAAATTCAAGTTTGGGAATTCAAGAGAATTCAAGCTTGGGAAAACTCAGGAACAATTTTAGAATTTATCCACAAAAGGAGGAGGATGGAAAATTCTTCTCAACAAGAATGCTGGCTCTGTTTAGACATTTCCTACTCTGTATGCTAAGCACATCCCCTGAAGAATGCGGCACACATTGACCACTGGCTTTACATACCAAACTACGCTAACAAGAACTTCTCACCATAGTTCTACTAAAGTATTTCAAGTCATATGGTTTTCAAAGAACTCTTTAAAATTTTTATAAGTAGGTACCTACCTAATTGCTTTCGAGTTAGTTAAAATTGTTTTTCTTAGTTCTAAAAGTCACATTCTACTAATAATCAACAACCAGGATGCTCTTCAAAGGAAAAAAAATATTTTTTTGGAGTATGTATACATATTGTGCACGTGTGTGTGCATGCATTATCCCATCCATATAATTTTCACACTGTTTGCTAGGCCTTGGTTGATTGTTCACCACAGTATTATTTGTAATAGCAAAAGACTAGGAAAAATGATGGTGTCCCATCAATGAAGAAGACATGAATTGCAGTTGGAATACACGATTCCTTTCCCCCTGCCCATGTTCTAACTGATGTACCAATTATCTTTCTTCACTCTCTTGTCTTCAGTTTTTCTTTGTATTCAATTATCTTCTGAGCACACAAATAAGTCTTCGTGTGCCTAGAAGTCTTTCCCATTCTAAAAGTACCTCAACCCTGCCAACCTCCACCTCAATTATCCTTTTTCTCTCCACCTTTCTTAAGTAGCCTGTACTTGCTACTCCTGTTATTGGCCCTACAACTCTAATGAGTCAAATCTACACCTACAAATGTACAAATTTAGTCCTCATTCTACTCTTTTCTCCAAATCATCTAACCCTGCTGACAACTCCTTCCATTCTAGAACTCTCTTGGCCCTTGACTTCCAGGGCTGAAGTCTCTTATGGTCTCTCCTCTCTGCCACTACAACTCCCTGCCAATGCCCTTCTCTTCCTATGCATTACCTTTCTCCTCCATTCCAGCCTCCCCCCCACCACATACACACAGATGCTGCCTTCTTCACCTGCTCAAGCTCACACCCTATGCCTGGCACCTCTCCGTGGGGAGGGTCCCATCACCCTCTTTAAATATGATGCCCCCCAAGACAGGCTGCCCCTCTGTGGGGATGTCCTTCACACCAGGCCATCCTTTCATGGATACCCTCCTAATCTTGCTTGGTTGTGATACCAACCCCACTCCTGCCTCATCCTGCAGAGCCTAACCTTGCTCTGCCCTATATGTGCCCTCAGGACTGAACTGTGCAGAAAGGAAAGAGGAAGGGAAGATAAAGCAATACTATACCATCTTAATAATTAAAGCTTTATAGTCTTAATATCTGGTAAAGCAAGTTCTTGTACTTTTTGTTGTTCTTCAGGATTGTCTTGGTTATACTTGCCCTTTTGTTCTCCAATTCCTTATTTGCAGCTTGTTTCTGAATATAATTCAGTTAACTGAACAGCCCCACCTTATCATTTTGCCCATTCCCAGCCTTAGCACTTTTTTTTTTAACAGAACAGTTTTGGTCATTTAACATAAGGGTTTCTTTTTATCAATTTCACTAGATGTCCCCCAGAAAAAAATTTCTTTTAATGATGCAATATAAAACTCCTCCAGCCAGATGCAGTGGGATATGCTTATAGTCACAGCTACTTGGGAAGCTGAGGTGAATCACTTGAGCCCAGGAGTTCTAGTCCAGTCTGGGCAACATAGTGGGGCCTTGTCTCTTTAAAAAAAAAAAAAGAGTAAAATAAATAAAAATAAAGCTGGACAATTTAATGCCAGCAAAAGTTTAAAATAAACAAAAAATCCTCTGCTTTCTGCCTTGAACTGATCTCTAAACTCAATTCAAGGACTATCAATAGGGTATCAGGTAAGGCCTTATGTAAACTATGACATTTGGATCAGCCTTGAAAGAAGGTGTTTCTATTGGTGGTGACCTAAGCACCAAATATACATTTGGGGAAACCAAATATACATTTGGGGAAACTATAAAGAAAAGCAATTGGATACAGAGGCCTAGAGTTCAGAGAAGGGATCAAGGTTAGAGATTCAAATTTGTGGACCTTGATGTGTAGATAGCATTTACAGAAATGGAGTTTGATCTATTCAGATTAAGAGCAGGGCTGAGGTTTAAGCCCTGGGGTACCCCAACATTGAGAGGTCCAAAAGTAGAAGAGAATCCACCAATAGAGAAGGAGCAGTGAAGAAAACTACTTGGGGGCAAAGGGTGGCAGCAAACTAAAGGAAGAAGCATTTCAAGAAGCTGAATGTATTCAAATACATCGAATGCTGCGAAAAGGAAAGATGAGGACTGAGAATGTTCCATTAGATTTGGAAAGACAGGTGCTTTGGGCAACCTTGACAAAAGGCATGTTGGTGCAGTAGGTAGGACTGAAAGCCTGGAGAGTGGGATGAAGAGAAAACCACTGTTCTTCAAACATTCCGGTATGTCCCTATCCCAGGGCCTTTACAGTTGCTATTAATATCTTATCTTCCTCAAACAGTTACTCCTCCAGACCTTTCCATGCACCTGCATGTCCCCATGTCAGGGTGCAAGTCACCTTCTCCAAGGCCTTCCCTCACCACCCTAAAATAAGCATCCATCCCTACTCTTTACTCTCTAGCTTACCTTGCTTTCTTAATAGCACATAACAATACTTAAAATTCTATTATTTTAGCCAGGCGTGGTGGCTCACGCCTGTAATCCTAGCACTCTGGGAAGCCGAGGCGGGCGGATTGCTCAAGGTCAGGAGTTTGAAACCAGCCTGAGCAAGAGTGAGACCCCCGTCTCTACTATAAATAGAAAGAAATTAATTGGCCAACTAAATATATATAGAAAAAATTAGCCAGGCATGGTGGTGCATGCCTGTAGTCCCAGCTACTCGGGAGGCTGAGACAGAAGGATCTCTTGAGCCCAGGAGTTTGAGGTTGCTGTGAGCTAGGCTGACGCCACGGCACTCTAGTTCGGGCAACAAAGTGAGATTCTGTCTCAAAAAAAAAATAAAATAAAATAAAAAAGAACAGAAACAAAGGACACTGAGCATGATGAAGTTCCCTCTGAGGCATGCTGCATGTGGTTGGACCCATCCCAGGTCCTAGGTGCCAAAAAGGTTTGGGACTACCACTGTAGAAGCCTCTTCATGACCTTAGAATTGGGAAGTATGGAAGACACAGTAAGAAAAGATGGGAGGAAAAGATGCCCAAGGCCTACCCTGAAGTCCAGAACTTCTGTTAATCACAACAGCACAGAGAACTGAAAAAATGGCCACAGATAAACACAGCAAAGGGCTCAGGAATTCCAATAGGTCAGTAAGAAACAGAGTCCAACAGAGAGACGAGTGAGAGATGCAAACCCATCCCAACCACCAACACGGTGCAATGCCACCAGACTCCAACCCAGTCAGGGAGACGAGGGACAACTGCCTGGTGGGCAGAGACGGAGAAGTCTGGTGCAAAGCCACGTGAGCGCCAGCACGTGGAACAGCTGCACAAGACTTCGGAACACAGCCCAGCCTCATCTAAGAAAGCCAAGGATATGCCCGAGGCCTACAAGTCCCTTTCAGGTGAATAAGAAAGCTGAGGATATACATGCCTGAGGCCCCACAAGTCCCTCCCAGGTGAGGATCTGCCTGTACCTGAGGAGCTGGACACACACCCTGAGCAGCTTGTTCATGACAGCGAACTGCCAAGTCATTCCAGGATGGGGAACAGGTGGGGCACAGGCAGCCAAGCCCCAGAGCAGGTCCCAGCAAGGCAGGGGAGCAAACATCAGCAGCACCCAGGAGAGCACGGGGGATGCCCAGCACCTGATGGACAGTGAATCTCACAGGATAGGGGTCAGCACGTTTGTTCCATAAAGGGCCAGTTAGAAAATATTTTAGGCATCTTTGTGATGATTGCCCATAAATTTAAAAAATATATATACATAATAGGCATTGTGAGCTACACGTGGTCACTGTCACATATTCTTTGTTTGCTTTACAATCCACTGAAAAGGTAGCCACCTCCTCAGCACACAGGCTGCAGGCCTCATATGCCCACGGCCACTGGCAACCAACTCTGTAACAGGACACAAGGGAGCCACACTGATAACCACAAACTCACATGGGAAAGATGGTATTTTTTTTCAAGCTTATTACTAATTAATTAAACTTAAAACCAGGAAAACTGAATCCTTTAATCTAAGTGGGGAGAAACCAATATGCATATGAAAATCGAGGGAAATTCTACAAAACAACTGGCCTCAACTCCTAAAAAAAAAAGGACTCTTCACAGTCAAAGGAGTCTAGCAGACAACTAACCTAAATCATAGCACGCCTCTGATGAGGTCCCACATGAGGGATCTGCCAGATACCCTGTGACAATGGTCTGTGCAGCTCTGAGCCCCCTCACGGTGTGGTCACTTGGGGAGTGCCAGCCTGGAGACCACACATGAGCACACGGGCTGTTTGATGCTAGCCGTCCAAGGCAGGTATCAGCCATCAACCTCTTGTGACAGTAGATGGGCACTATTCTTACAACTTTTCTAAAAGTTTGTAATGTGCACACACAGAAGCTGAGTGTGGAACAACGGACAATGGTGACTAGGGAGGGGTGGGAGGTGCTGGGCAGGAACAATGTGTGTTGCTTCAGTGACGGATGCACTGAGGCTCTGACTTCACCACAATGCAACGTATCAGTGCAGCAGAATTGCACTTGTACCCCTGGAATACCTACACGTTTTTTTTTTTTTCTTGAGACAGAGTCTCACTCTTTTGCCCAGGCTAGAGTGCCATGGCATCAGCCTAGCTCACAGCAACCTCAAACTCCTGGGCTCAAGCGATCCTCCTGCCTCAGCCTCCCAAGTAGCTGGGACTACAGGCATGCGCCACCATGCCCAGCTAATTTTTTCTACATAATTTTAGTTGGCCAATTAGTTTCTTACTATTTTTTTAGTAGAGACGGGGTCTCGCTCTTGCTCAGGCTGGTTTCGAACTCCTGACCTTGAGCAATCCTCCCGCCTCAGTGTCTCAGAGTGCTAGGATTACAGGCATGAGCCACCGCGCCCAGCCACATACACATTTTTGAATAATTCTAAAAAAAATTTGCAATTTTCGGGAAATAGGAAGTTGAGAAAATATTTAAAAGAATTCAAAGCAGGATGCTACTTTTGACCTAAGAGATGACAAGAGATGGACAATATCTGCCTTTCCCAGGCCCTGCTCTGGCATGGTAGGCATAGGGGGCACTCACCGGCGGAGTTGATGATGTGTCTCAGGACCTGCAGGGTGCCCACACGCAGCCTCTCATTACTGGTGTCCAGCCTCGGCAGCAGGAAGGCCAGCAGGCGGCCAGGTGCACAGCAGGCTATGGAGCAACACATGCCCACCCATCAAGCTCTGTCTAGAGCCACCTCTCCTCATTCTAGGCCTGCACCTGCAGCCCCAGGGGTTGTGGCCTGCCTTGCTTGTCCCTGCACCCAGCGTCTACACACTTCCCAGCACAGAGGAGGAGCAAGTGAGGAGTCACTGTGTGACTGGTGAGAAGCTGGGGCTGCCTGATTGCTCAGATGGGCCCTGATGGCTTCTGGGAGGGGTGGGATAGGGTCTAACGTGAGGGCCCAGGAGAGTCAGTGTCACCTGGAGTGAGTGGAGATGCAGACGCTTGGCCACCCTCGATCTGGGCGCTCACTCCAGCTTCTCACATTCACAGGGCCCACAGACCCTCAGTGCCCTCCTGCCTCCAGACCAGTCTAAAGTTGGGGAGATGCTCACACCATCGAGCACTTGGACCCCCAGCCCAAGCTCCAAGGCCCCCAAGGGGCTCTTCACCCAGCCTCCACTTCTGAGTGTTGCAATGGGAACCTTTCAGCAATGACCTCAGCAGGTTCTTTATCCCATGAACTGTCATCATCAACAGTGCAGGTGGGCCTTGGGTACCTGCTCTGCCTGGATATCAGACTTGCTGCCCTCCTGCCCGCCACACCCCTTCCCCAGCCCAGCTGAGGCCAATCTCCTGCCTCTCCTCCTTCCATGTGCCTCCTGGGAACTGGGGCCTCCACTCCTGAGTGTCTCCTGTAAAGGCTGATGCTGATGCTGGTCTAGGGAGGGCCCAAGGTTCTGTACTTCTGACCAGCTCAGGGTGGATGCTGATGCTGCTGGCCCCGAGCAGCGTGACAGCCGTGGGTGTAGGCAGGGTCCCTCATTCCATCCTCCTGCTCTTGGGGACTGCCAAGCATGACCCACGCAGGGTGTAGGGATAGGGCTGGCAAACCAGGCCCCGATGGTCTGGGCACCACGGCACACTAGTAGGGCAGTGACAGGGCGCATGGCTCCTCTAGGCAGGGTCACACAACACCAAACTGGGTGATCAGGGCCCACAGGCACATGCCAATGAGGGCAGACAGCATGCCTGGGCCAGGGCGAGACATGCGGAAGAGCAGGCTTCTGTGAGGGTGTAGGCTGGGCAGACATGCCCCTGTCTAGAAAACAGATTCCGGACTGTGGCCACTGGTCAGGCCCTGGCTGTGAAGCCTCCTGGGCCATAGGCAGGCCCAGGCAGAGGTGAAAAAGAGGCTCCTCAGCCCAGCCACCACCACCCCCTACACACAGCAGCCAGCTGAGGGTATGGGAGGCCGCTGCCACTCACCCAGCACAGTGAAGCAGCGTAGCACTTCCTTCTGGTTGCTTATCACCATGGGGCTCGAGGACTCCACAGGCACGCAAATCTACTCAAAGGAATAGAGAACAGAGGTTACGGGGACAGTGCTTTCACCCTGGGACCCAGCTGGGCAGGAAGGAAGGATGTGTGCCCTCTAAAGACACTAGGCCTGAGCAGCTGGACAGAGAGCTCCAGGCTGCTCCTCCACGTCCATAGCTCAGGTGCAGGGCCCTCTCCAGCCCGTTCTCACCCAGGAGTGGGGATGGCCAGGCCCCAGCCACAGGGCAGATTCACCCCGCGTAATCAGAGGTGCTTCAGCGACCAGTCCCATCCCTTTGCAATTGAAGGAGAGAGACAGCAACAGACAGACATACACAGCTTGCCCTCAAGTCTCAAGGCAGAAGCCCAGCTCCTTCCATACTCCACCCTTTCTAGCAGCAGCCAGAAACACTTCTGTACTAGGAGGGAGACTGTCTCCCACACTCCTGGGCATGCATACCCAGGTCACAGGCTGGAAACCACTAATCTTTGGAATATATAAAGCACTAAAAACCAAAACATCTAGAGTTCATTTACTCAACATTTTTTTTTAGGTTGTATTGGTATAATGTAAAGTAAAAACTAAGGCTGTTGGCAGATGTGTCTCTGGGCTCTGTGGTACCTTACAGATGAGTTCCAGGTGTGACATTCCAGGCACCCATTCATCCCATTGACCTCGGTGTCGCAGCAAAAGACACTAGCAGGGCCTTTGCACAAAGGGTTCTAAAGCAACTCTTTAGTAGAGACCATCTTATGAGCCAGAAGTAACCACAGCACCAAGCAAACGCCCCAGAACAGCAGGGTTCCACCCCAACCTGGACTCTGTCAGTTCTCAGAGAACTGTTGGGAAGCAGAGTGAGGTGGAGGTGCTAGCCCAGGGCTCTGCTCTAGGTTCCCAGGTAGCTCCTTGTCATTTCAACCATAATGACCAAATCCGATTATAAAAGATGCTGCAGCTTCCTGCCTATTCTCTCAGACCACTGACTCTGCAGGAAGCCAGCTGCCATGTCATGAAGACACTCCAGCAGCCCTGTGGAGAGTCCATGTGGAAGGAACTGAGGCCACCAGCCACATGAATGAGCCACCTTGGAAGTGGATCCTCCAGCCTCAGTCGAGCCTGCAGATGACACGGCCCTGGCCTATACCATGACTGCAGATTCATGGGACCCTGAGCCAGAGCCAGCCAGCTGAGCTGCTCCCAGATTCTGGACCAGGTTCGGTCCCAGATTCTGGGACCATGAGATAATAGATTATTGTCTAAGGTGGTAAATTTTGTGGTAACTGATTACACAGCAATAGGTAACTAATGCAAATGGGTATTCATCTGGAAGAAAGCTAAGTTGGATTCTCACTCATTCCTTCCCTAAAATGAATTCCAGAGGGATTAAATAATAAAAGTATAGGGGAAATGATAAGCATTTGAAAAATAATCACTGAATTTGACTGGCTTTTCTTTGTATAACAAAACCAGAATTATAACATAAAAGATAAATGATGATATAAAAATCAAACAATTTTGCATGGCAAAAAAACAGCCAAGACATAAAGGACAGGTGAGAATAAGTATTTATATGTAAATAACACAAGGCTGTAAAGAACTGCCACAGATCAACATGAAAAACCTAAAAGGCAACAGAAACACAAAAGGCATGAACGGACAGCTCAAATAACAGGTTTTTTCTATCTTCTCAGCTTTTGTATATTTACATTTCCCTTTTAAATCCTTTCCCCACTCTCCAAGTCTCCAAGACTCCCCTGGATGGTCTGTCTTGCAGTTTGTGCATGTGCTGTTCTGTGCATCTTTACATTAAAAAGGTGACACTGGGCTACAGCTCTCATTTTTTCTTCCCTGTTACGTTTTCAGAATTGTGAACTTTTCCTTCATGGAGGTCTTGGGCATTCTCAGCTTAATTCCCATATACTTCATAGTAAGTTTCTGTTGCCACTGTACATGGCATACTTTTTTTATAGTTTCTAGTTGGTCACTACTGATGTAGAAAAATGCTGTTAATTTTTATAGGTTGGTTTTGCAACTGGCTCCCTTGCTAAACTTACTAGTTTTATTTGTTTGTGTGGTGTTTAGACCCAGGCGAGAGTGCAGTGGCATCATCACAGCTCACTGTAGCCTCCACACTCTTGGGCTCAAGTGATCCTCCTGCCTCAGCCTCCCGAGTAGCTGGGACACAGGCTTCTTACTATTTATAATAGTTTGTCTAGGAAGACTGGCAGCTGGGTGACGATGAACAATGAGCCTGCTCTGCCAATCCTTGAACTTCTCATTTCCTTTCTCAACAGAGGTACCCCACAGGACCCCACCCACATTAAGGGCAGAGACTCTTGCTATCTTGACCTCACAGGGAATGTGCCTAACATTTCCCATCACTTGTAACGCAGGCTAAGAGTTCAGGTATATAAACTTTATTAAGTTAAGGGAGTTCCATTCCAATCCTACTTGCTAAGAGTTTTAAATAGAAAAAAATATCATCAAAAGTTTTTTCTGCATCGACTGAACTCAGACAATATTTTTCTTTGGTCTATTACTGCAAGCCTAGCATTCTGGGCTAAGCCCTACTTTATAAGGTGTTTTAAAAAGTACAATGTTAGATTCAGTTAGCTGTGATCTTACAAAATCCTCACTTCTATACTCATAATTATATACCTACATTTTTCTTATATGGTTCTGATTTGGATTTGTAATCAAGGCTAGCCTCACAGAATGGATTAGGCAGCTAAGGGAAAAATACAGGTTCCCTACCACATAACAGAAACACTGTGCTAGCCTGGAGTGTTCAGCAGAACTGTCATGAAGTAGACCAGGCACGTACCAAGATAACTACCCGGCCCAGGAAAGGTGCCCGGCACTTCTCTCGCCCTGGAGTTGCTGGCTCAGACCGGCCCTGACTGCTTTAGCGCTGCTTTGGCTATGCTACAATGAGTGCCCTTGCACTAACTGTAATACTCAAGTCCCGGCCTAGAGAACTGTAGTATCATTAACATAACATGGGGTTGCCAGATGCAGAGGCTCACGCCTGTAATCCCAGCACTCTGGAAGGCTGAGGCAGGAGGACTGCTTGAGCCCAGGAATGTGAGGTTGCAGCAAGCTATGATGATGCCACTGCATTCCAGCCTGGGTGACAGAGTGAGACTGTCTCAAAAAAAAGAAAAAAAACAAAACAAACAAAACCCCCCCCCCCCACCATTTGGGTCCTGGGTTTGTTTTAAGGAAGGAAAGTCGTAGAATATTATTTCTGGCCGGCCGTGGTGGCTCTCGCCTGTAATCCTAGCACTCTGGGAGGCCAACGTGGGCCGATCATTTGAGCTCAGGAGTTCGAGACCAGCCTGAGCAAGAGTGAGACCCCATCTCTACTAAAAATAGAAAGAAATTAGCTGGAAAACTGAAAATATATATAGAAAAAATTAGCTGGGCATGGTGGCACATGCCTGTAGTCCCAGCTACTCGAGAGGCTGAAGCAGGAGGATCACTTAAGCCCAAGAGTGCGAGGTTGCTGTGAGCTAGGCTGGCGCCAGGGCACTCAAGCCCCGGCAACAGAGCGAGACTCTGTCTCGAAAAAAAAAAAAAAAAGAATATTATTTCCATTTCTTTATTGGTTTATTCTTATTCAAGTTCTCCATTTCTTCTACCAATTTTGACATTTTAAATTTTTCTAGGAATCTGATCATTTCATACAGTTTTAAAAAGTTTGTTACCATAGTATTGTTCACAATACTTATATTGTTTTTAATACCTCTGTTATTGCCCTCCGCCCTTCCCCTTTCTGGGACCAAGATGTGTTCTTGGAGCCAGCACTGTCCAGGCTGGGTGGGTGGTGGGGCCTGCGGGTATGGGAGGGGCTGGTGGCAGGACAGAGACCCAGCTCCCGCTCCGCTCCTCCTCCACAAAGTCTCCCTGGAGGCCACTGGTTGCTCTCTCCAGTTTCCTGCCCTCTGCTCTTCATCCAATCTCCGGGACATATGGCCCCACTGCCAAGTCACGGTGCCCCACACTGCTCTACCAGCTGTCCTCAGGCCTCCTCCATCTGACCCCAGGGGTGCCCAGCTGATTGTCCGCCAGCAGTCTTCAGGACCCACTGCCCTCACCGGGCCCCCTGACTGCCACCAGGCTGCACTGAGCTTTCTCCAAGACCACCCGGGCTAGGCCTTAGGGCCATGTTCTGCTCTGCTGGCTGCCCACTCCTGCCACCTCTATCCTGGGGACTCCTATGTCACCTGCACATGCCACTGGCAGGGCAAGAACAGGGCCATGGAACCACACCCACAGGGTGCTTCGGGAACACCCCTTTCAGCCCCAGGTGGCCAATGCCCCAACTTCTGCTTCCCGCATCCTTCTTCAGGCAACTTCACACTGAGGAGTCCAGCCCTCAGTGGCAGGAGGACCCACCTCTGCCCCGGTGCCCTCTGCCTGTCCCCTAGTGCCCCCATGGCCTACCTGAGCATGCAGAGCAGCCAGGAGAGCATCGAGCTGGACCTCCAGCGTGCGGCTGCCCACACTCACGGCCGCCTCAAGGATCTGGCCCAGGCTCTGCTTGGAGCAGGAAGAAGAGGGCCATCAGTCCCCCGTCCAGTCCCCAGACTGACTGTGGGCCAACCAGAGCCTCCCAGTATGGGTTGCAGGAAGAAGCCTGGAGGGGACAGACACTACCTCGGGGCTCAAATGAGGAAGCCTGACCTCCACCTTTAGAATCTGGAGCTTCCTACGAAGGGGCTTGGGATAGGGGCTTCCTAGGTTACAGGTACAGCCAGCCAAGAGGTCCAGGATCCCTGGGTACCCATCCAGGGCAGAGTGATGGGAAAATGCTGAGCTGGTCCCCACAGAGGACTTCCTGCATGTAGAGGCCCCAAACACACCACTGAATCTTAACAGACAACTCAGGGTTACCTGACCCAAGGTCTGATCTAAGGGGTCCTGAGGGGTTGGATGGTAGACCTGCCCCGCCTGCAGCCACCTTGGACACGTAGAAGGTCTCTGCATGCTTCTTATAGAGGGCAAGGACCCCAGGGAGGAGCTTGGGGAGCTGCTCCTCCAGCCTCTCGCTAGGCAGCAGGAGGCTCATGGGCCCCAGAGCCTCCACCACAGCGAGCCGGAGCTGCAGAGAGATGGGGGAGGGCATCAGCCACACAGAGCCCTTCACCAAGTGCCTGGGCAGGCGTGAGGGAACCCCAGGTTACCAGTGGGCCCAGCAGCCACAGGTCAGAGTGCAGCAGTGGAGTGATCGTGGACAACTGGACAGCAGCCAGGCAGAAGCAGCGTGTAGGACACACTCTATGCCACCCCAGGCAGCACGGGCCTCAGGGCAAGTAGAGGGTAGGAGCCAGGTGGACATCCACAATGACCAGGTCTCAGGGGCACATGTGCTCAAGGAGAACAGGAAGAGGTCCAGAGCAGGCTGGCACCAGTTACAGGTGTGAGACCCATAGGTGAGGCTCTGCCCAGGGCAACCCTGCTCCCCATGCAACCCCCCAACCTCCGGAGCACCAACTGTGGGCAGAAAACTCGAGGGATAGAGCACCCTGGCAGCAGGTGTAGACAGATAACTTGGCCCCCTGCCCACCCTATGGCAACCCCCAGTCAAAGCCCACAGAGCAGAGGTCTTCACAGAGGCGGCCAGGCCTGGAGTGGGAGAGGCAGCCATGCCAGACCCAGATGGGCAGGGCTATAGGGACATACCCTGGGTTCTCGACTCTGCAGCCACTGGTGGAAAAGAATGTCATAGGCACTGAAGATGTCGGTGGCAAAGGTGTCCTTCCTGACCGTGGGGTCTGGGGCTTGGTCCAGGTTGGCCAGATACTCCAGGGTGCTCTCACTGAAGTGCTGCAGGGCTGCAACGAACCCCAGTGGTGAGTGGCTTCCCAACACCCCTGGTCTGCATCATGTCCCTTCTAGAAATCCCACTACAGTCTGCAAGATGCCTCCCTGGCACACTGGGCAGGTGCAGGACTCCAGGACTACACTGGGGTGAACAGAGCCTCCCAAGTTCATGTTCTTCCCAGAACCTCAGACCGTGACCTCATTTGGAAAAAGGGTCTTTGCGGAGTAATTAAGACATGATCATGGTAGAGAAGGGTGGGCCCAAAATCCAACATCAGAAAAGAAGAGACAGAGACAGAGAGGAGATGGCCACATGACAATGAAAGGAGAGTGGCGAGCGGAGGAGTGATGCAGCCACAGCCAAGGACGCCTGGGACACACAGCTACCACCAGAAGCCAGAGGAGGCCTGCCATGAGCTCTCTCTCTGGTCCCCCCAAGGAATCAATCCCACTAACATCTTGATCTTGGATTTCTGAACTTCTAAACCACAAAAGGATAAGTTTCTGTCGTTTTAAGCTATCCAATTTTCGCTTGGTACGTTGTTACCCAAGTACTAGGAAACCAGTGTAAGTACCAACCACCCTGCCGAGGACTGGGCAGAGGTGGGAACCCAAGGAGGGACACCGCCAAGGGGGAAGCACCTCTCGGCCAGCCCCCCAAGGCCTCACTCAGAAGCTCCAGGGGCAAGTCCAGAGCCCCGGGAAGAAGTGCCCACCACTCAGGGAGGGTCCGTCAGGCCTGAGGCCCACTCAGAAGCTGCCTGCATCTTCAGCTCCACCAATGGGGCCACGTGCCCCACAAAGTGGCCTCCCAGCCACTGCTCCTGACAGCCATGAGTGCTGCTCCAAGTCACAATCTGAACTCAACATTTGCAATTAATTTTAATTTTCTCCAAACTGATGTGAAATGACATCTCACTGCAGCTTCATCCAGATTCTCCTAATTACCAGTGGGTGTCTTTCCTGGTGTATGTTGGCTGCCCTTTTTGTCCCCCGTTTTTGTCTTAGCTGAGGTCTCCCTTTCTCATTTCACAGGTGTCCTTCCTGTATTTGCTTTGAAAGGCAGTTCATGGGCATTTCAAAGGCTGGCTCTGCCACTCCTCAGGTGTGTGACCTGAGGCAAGTTACTGTGTCTGTGTCTGGGTCTCCTCATCTATAAAATGGGGCAATGGTAGCACTGACGCCCAGGGCTGTTTGAGGCCCACCTGGGCTTGCGCAGGCGTGGTGCTAAGCACTGGTCAGATGTGTGTGCCGGTTCCTGCTGCCCATGCTCCATCTACTCCTGCTCCCAGGGCCAGGGCTGGGCCTTTCCACTTTTTACAGAGCAGAGATAAACTTTCTATTTTTATAGTATCTTGTGATGTACAAGGTTAATTTTTTTTTTTTTTTTTTTTTTGAGACAGAGTCTCACTCTGTTGCCTGGGCTAGGGTGCCGTGGTGTCAGGTTGGTTTCGAACTCCTGACCTTGAGCGATCCTCCCGCCTCGGCCTCCCACAGTGCTAGGATTACAGGCGTGAGCCACCGCGCCCGGCCTCATACTAATTGTTATAAGAAAAAAAATCATATAGCCACCTCCCCAGTTGTTGGATTCTGCAGCAGGAGCGCAGATGGAGGTAGGCTCGTCGGGGAGCCGGGCCCACATGTCTCTCTTGCAGTAATGCTCAGGTCATGAGAGGAATTTGGAAACTGACCTTTTCACTTTTTTGCTCTTGGGAGAACCCTCTATGGAAGCAGCCTGGGCTCCATACCGTGGTGGCACCAGCAGCTCAGAGCTCCCCTTCAGGGAAGTTAACTTTCCTGCTCTGGGTCTCAGAAGTAGTGTCACTGTCCCTCCATCATTTCCCATTTCACTTTGGAGTTTCTTCCTTTTCTCTTGATTAGGTAGCAACTTAACTATTTCACTCACTGTTCTCAAAGAACCGGATATAAAATATAATTGTTTTGCCAATTTTTAACTTTCTGAAGTATTGGTTTCCTCCATATTTTCTGCCTTGCTCAGGTCTGGGCAGGTGGGATGAGGACCACACACAGTAGTGACAAAGATCACAGTGGCAGCATATATGAGACCAGGCTTACTCGGGGCTCCTGCAGAGCCATGAGGCCTGGAGGCCAGAGACAGTGATGAGCAGCCCCAGGCCACACAGCTGCTGCACAGCAGCAGATTCAGGCCCGGCAGCCCAGGTGGGGCTGTCTGCAGAGGCTGCTGGTTCAGCAGGAGGAACATGCTGTGGCAGAAACCCCAGGACTCACAGGCCACCAACAGCGCACCTCCAACGCTGTAGTGGCCACCTCTAAGGCTACTTGGCACTCCTACCCCTCCCTGACAACACAAAGGACACAGATCTCTAACTGCTTCCTCCCCCTCCCCCTCCACAGTGGGCCTGCTGGGACCTTCCTGCTGGCACCGGGGTACCCTGTGCACTCCTTATGCTTACTTGGAAACACCCAGGAGCCTCCGCGCCCTGTCCCGTGGGGGATGGGCTTCCTGCTGCCCTGGGTGGTGAGTGATGGGCTCAGGCAAAGAGTCAGTGACTGGGGGGTTGTGTCTCAGGGCACAGTGGTCCAGGTGGCCACTTCACAGCATCTCATTTTGACAGGATGCAGCTAAGTGTGAACTCTTCACGCACCTGTCTCTCAGGAGTGAGTACACCTGACACCTGCCCAAATACACCCTTCCTCTCTGTGCTGCCTCCCAGTTGTCTTCAGGCCCCGTCTAACCTACCCACTTGGTCTTCCATGGAAAGGGTTATAGTCTTGTTTCTAAAAACTTGATTTGGTCCTTTTTTCGAACTGGCTTTGTCCGCACAGAATCTTGCACTTTTTTCATGATTTGTTCCTTCTTTTATCTCTTCATCCCGTTATTTTACATCCTACATCCGATAATTCTGTAATATGCTGTCTAATCATATACCTTGTATCTGTGCTAACTGGACACCACGTGCTCTGTGACTGTAACCGACACTGCCGTCCTGGCCCAAACAGGCACTGAGACCTCTAGCTCCACAGAAACGGTGCTTCCCTCAGCCAGGCCACAGGCCAGTGTGGCTGACCGCCTGGCTGGACTGGGACTCGGGCTTTCGGTGGGACGCTGCTCCCCACCCAGGGCCCTTCTAAGGCTAATGTCTCAGCCTAAGGGCTTCCCAGTCCAGCAGAAAGAATAAACTTGAACCTTGCATCTACACGAGGACAAACCACAGTTACAAATTCTCAGGAGAGAGAATTTAAAAGAAGAACCACCTCCCAGGGCACAGAGCAGAAGGTTTCTCATCAGTCACCATCACCGTTTGGCTGAGGTTGGGCCTTGGAGGGTCTGGTTCAGATGGGCTCTGGCCCCCACCTGATGTGCAGAAAAACCTTGTCTCCTACCCATCCTGTGGCTGCTGAAATCCAGGCTGCCTGGGGCAGCTGGAGACCTCTGACCCCTCACCTCCTCACTCAGCCTTCCTGTTGGCTTCAGAGTTTCTCGTCCCAGTCAGGAAGACCTTGGTCAAACTGATCAGCATTTCTAGGTATTTTGTAGCAAGAAGGTTTTTCAGAATAACAGGCCACTGTATTGCCAGAGCAAGAATCCCATACCCCAATTTGTTATTAGGTTTTGATTTTTAATCAATGTTTTACACACACATAGATTAAAAGAGCAATTCTCACATACCTGATTTCCCTCTCTTTGGAAGCAACCATTCTATAAGTAATGAACCTGCAATGTTTCTCAAGCTGCTCCTTTCTCCCATCCAAGTACTAACCAGGCCCGACCCTGCTTAGCTTCCAAGATCAGACGAGATCGCGCGTTCAGGGTGGTATGGCCGTAGACTCAAGCTGCCCCTTTCTGCACCTCCCTCCACAAACACTTCCTAACCTCAAGGTAACTTTTATTGGCCCTGGAGTTTCTGCCTGCGTCCTAGCAGTGGCACTGCTGAGAGCTCACCCTTCCCTGTAGCTGAGTCAGAGACCCTCCCAGGTTTGTGTCTGCTCAGCTCTCCAGGTGTGTGGCACCAACACAGCCCCCGCCTCTCGGTAGGTGCGAGGGCAGCACACAGCCACAAGCCCCCTCCTGCAGCCCCTGGGCCTCTTCCTTCTTGGCTCAATCCACACCTTAGTGGGGTCCACCTCCAGTCACTGCTTAAGTCATGTGGGAGGTGTGCTTTTGAGCCCTGATTCTCTAGTCTGTATTTCACATTGAAATGGCTTTCAGGCTGCGCTCAAATTCCAGGTTGAGCCTCCCATCAGGGCTTTGTGAGGCTGTCCCCTGAGCTTGCCAGCACCGGCAAGAAGCCCAAGGCCACCCTGTTTCCTCCTCCTCCTGGACCAGTCACTCCTTACAAAGGTGTTTGGTGTGGCCCTCAGATGACCTCCCTGTCTGGAATATCTTCGGTGTGGGGAGTGGTTTTGAATCACTTCCTGCACCCCCAACTTCTCTGTTCATTCTCCCCAGAGTGCCTGTTATTGGAATGCTGGCTTCATGGTCTGGCCTAATTCCTTCTTCTCTCTTCTACTTTCCATATTCCTGCACTATGGCTCTATTTTCCGGAAGATGTCCTCAACTTTCTCTGCCAATTTTCTATTATGTTTTCCATTTCTATTAGCATGTCTTTAGCTCTCAAAAGCTCAATCTTATCTGAATGTACCTTCCTCGTGGCGACAAGCTCTAGTTCCATGCATGCATTATCTTCTCTGATTTCCCTGAGGATATCATCATAGGTTCTCTTTCTTGGATGTATTCTTCTCCCTGATCTGTCTGCATCCCCAAGTCACAGCTTCCGTTTCCTTCGCTGCCACCTTTCCTATAAGAGCCTTTCCTCAGACAGCAGGAATCGCTGGCTGCCTGCCCTATGGAACAGCTCGGCCAGGCCGACCAGGCACCTGGCTATCTGGGCCTCCCTCGGGCTCCTCTCCTGCCCGGCAGCAGCGTCTTGAGAGCTGGATGGGAACAAAGCTGCGGGCATACACCTGCTCCTGCTCTTGGCACAGCGCCACTGCCCTTGGCCGGACCCACTCCCTTCCCATGGTGGATACAGGTCTGCCCAAAACCAGAGGCTGCGTCAGGCCCTAACTGTCCACACCCGCCGATAGGCCTCACACACAGTGGGTGCAGACTTCCTTGGCCTGACGGAGGCTGCTGCAGCCGGCGGGACCACCACCTGATCCAAATGCCAACAGGATGTTCTATCTGAGCTGAGGGGCACCTCACATGAGGGGATCCTTCAGAGAGTCTCATTGGCTAAACCCACTAGGTTCATGCATGAAAGAAAACATCGACAGGGTAAAACCTGGAGGAACATCAGGCCTACCAAGGAAAAGGTGACCAAGAGTCCTTCAGAACTGCAAGTCAGTTTCTGCTTAGAGTCTCAGCAGCTGGAGGGATTCACACCACGTATTTCCCTGGAGTGTCAAGGAAGTCACTGCCAGTGATACCATGGGGCGCCCTGTCACTTGATCCTGGTCGGGTGAGCCTGGGTGAGGCTGCCCTGTGCCCCTGCCTGACTATACGTGTGCACGTGGCAAGGCCCACACCCTGGGTCTGCTCCTCCACGCCCAGCTCAGCATGCAGTTCCTGGATCCTGTCACCAGTCCCATTTTCAGCCAAAACTGAGTCAAGCAGGGTTTCAATCACTTCAACCCAAGGGGGCTGCTCTCACCCACAGGTAGCAAAGAACATGCAACCAAGACCCCCTTCACCCCAGGAGAAAACATAAAAGAGGCAGGGCAAGGGGAGATGGAAACACAGGGGCTATGAGGAGGGAATGGTGGACGTAAGAGCCCTAAAGAGGTGGGATGCCCAGGAGCTGTGGAACCCAGACCCAGAGCCAGCATAAGCAGAGCAGCTGGGGCCCAAAGCTCCACACTGGGCTGCTGCTGGTCCCAGCCCCGTGCCAGGCACCTCCCCCATCACTATACCCCTCCCACCCCATGTCAGGGCTGGGGCTTAGGGAGGGGCCGAGACCCATGGATGCAAGGTCCTATTCTCCGCACCAGTTACCAGAGCCCCATTCTTCCTGTCATTCCCTGGGTGCTGGGGACTAAGGAGGCCAAAGGCCCTGGCTGTGAGGTTGCTGCAAGGGGTATCCGGCCCCACAGTGTCCCAGCATCTCCAATTTCTGCTGAGCTAACCCTCTGAGCTAACACCCTTCAATCCCAATGGCCATACTTCCCATGGGGCACCAGTTGCAGCTAAAGCCACCAAGGCCCACACTGGCAACAGTCCCATGGTTCCCTGCATGGTACAGAATATGGCAGACACTGGCCACCAGGAACCACTCTCAGGAGGAGGTAGGAGAATATCCCCCCAGCCCCCTGATGCCGAGATGCCCAGGGAGTAGCCACTCTTCCAGCTCAGAGTGAGGAGAGAAGTGGGGGCAGAAATGGAAGGTCAAGGCTTTGAGGAAGTCCATTCCCACCCCAGGTGTGTTCAGGCCTCCACTGACACGTAGGAGATGCTGGGGGCTCCCCAGGAGCACAGAGAAGATGCAAGAGGGAGAGGCTCAGCCACTCAGCCAGTAGCCCCTCCAAGTGCCCAGCCCCAGCCCCATAAAGGGCCACTGGAAACAAAAAAAGGGAGTACATGGGCACCCACTGCCCTCGGTGCCACCACCTTACCAGAGCAGAAGGCCACCCTCAGCTCGTCCTGTTTGGCCATGCCCAGCATGGGCAGCATGGTACTCAGGATGGATGGCAGGAAAGGGACCACGCCAAACACTGCAAGAGAGAGGGGCTGTCATAGGGCCGTGCCAGGCCAGCCCTGGGTCCAATCCTACAGTGGGACAGGAGGAAGCCAGGAGCCAGCATGGTCCTCAAAGTCCCTCCAACTCACTCATGAACACAGGGAGGGGGCCAAGCCATCACCTACCATTAGAAACTGCAAGGCTGGCAAACGTCCGTACGACAGAACAGTGTGGCAGAACCCCGGGCTGGAACCTGCTCAGCATCTCCTCCATCACCCTGTTGACAAAGCGCTGTCCCACGGCCACGAGGACGCTGCTCGCAGCCTGCTGCCAGCCACTAACCAGCTCCTAGACCCCAAGGAGCCAGAGGTAGGACCTCTCCTGAAATCTCCAAGAGGCAAAACCAAGATGCCCCATCTTGGCTGCCCTGTCAGTGTCCCCAGAACATGAGGGTTGCAGAAGGCTGCAGGGCCTCCTTTCTGAGGGCTGTGCCAGAAGCCCTCACACCTGGGGGAAGCAACAGCACTGGGGAGAGGGGCACCAGCACCTTGAGGCACCAGCACCCCAAGAGGGTCAGGCCCAGCAAGGGGCCACAGCCCTGGCCCAGGCCGCACAGGTGCCAGTGCCCCTATATCTGCTGTAAGAGCTTGGGTGCTTTGCTCTCTGCTTTGGTTTCTGCCTCTGAAGATTGTGGGATGATCGTCCCTAGCTCAGCAGGGTAGTCCACAGGACCATGGGGCCTTTGTCAGCCCAAAGCAGCCAGACATTAACCTGCACTCTTAATGCTCTTGGGTAGAAAGGCCAAGAAAAAGAAGCTTCCTACTCAAGCTAGGACCAAGTCTCCAAGGCCAGAAGACCTGCCCACGTACCTTCGTCCTGGTCATCTCGCTAGAGGCCAGGAGGATGACGATGTTAGCTGTGTCCTTGTCCAGCTCACTGGTGTGGCTGCGCAGAACCATCTCCATGGTCCTCAGTACCATAGCCCGGTATGGATGCGCCAGCTGAGGAGAGAAGCCGGGAGGTGAGCCCAGTGCCCAGGCACTCTGCACACCTGTTATCTCCTCTACAGGGACAAACCCGCACCAATACACAGCCCTCTCTGCTTCAAACACAGGAGCAGGGGCACACTTTAGTCGGCCAAGGTGGGAGGATCACTTGAGCCCAAGAGTTCGAGACCAGCCTGAGCAACACAGTGAGACCCTGTCTCTATGAAAAATAGAAAATTAGCTAGGTGTGGTGGTTCCAGCTACACGGGAGGCTGAGGCAAGAGGACCAATCACTTCAGCCCAGGAGTTTGAGGCTGCAGTGAACTATGATGACATCACGGTACTCCAGCCTGCGCAACAGAGTGAGACCTTGTCTCTAAAAAAATAAATAAAAACGGATTTTTAAAAATAAAATAGCTGAGACAGCTCAGGGGGCAGAAAGGGAAGACCATCCCCTGTGACGTGTCACAAGGCCACAGCACAGTCAGTGGATGTTTTCATGGAACTGGGCTAGTCCCCAGGAGATGGTAGTCAAAAGATGAGAGAGAAATACTCTTACGTATCAAAATATTAAATCAAACACAAAGAATAACAGTCTTGTGAGATTGCAAAAGCCTCTTCCCCTTCTAAGAACAGCCAAACCACACATTGAGAAAAAAGAAAATGTGCATAATAATTTCAGGCAACAGACAGCTAGTGCTGTCAGCGGTTACAGAGAACTGCTGAGCCACTGCCAGGAGAGGGCAGAAATGCCACGAGGTGAGACCACCTCTGAGCCCCTTCTGCCCTGGGCTCGGGTCAGTGACCGACCAGCAGTGGAGGGCCCCTCAGGACTCTCTCTCCAAGCGACTGTTGGAAACACTTCTCTCCCTCAGGCAGGGACCATGGTCTGTCCCTTGGGCGCCAAGCCTGGCACAGAGCTGCTCAATCTCCACTCAGTGCAGAATCAAAGGCATGGCAAACAGCCTCCTTCATGAGAGTGAATGCTGCAGTGGCCACAGCTCAGTCCCCTCACGACAGGACCCTGAGCTCACTGGGGGATGCAGCCATACCCCATGTGTGACAAGACAAGGCAGGTCATCTGTCCTAAGTACCCAGCCTTGAGAGAGCTGAGACATGCAGCCAGCCCTGCACAGTGCCCTACCAGCTGCTCCTGGCAAAGTTGTCTTTCCCAAACCTGGTCAGCCCAGACTGAGGGTGGCCCTGACAACATCACCATCACCAAGGGGCAGAAATACCTTGTCATGCTGCTGCAAGTACTGTTCACAGGCACAGAGCATCTCCTCTGGTTGCACCTCCCCGAGGGAGCACAGAGCACTGCAGACCTGCTCCTGCACCATGGGGTCCTTGTCGGTAATGGCATCCAGCAGAGTGCAGGACAACTCTGCAGTGACAAAACCCAGGTTAGCATGCTTAAGCCTGAGCACTCTCCTCTATCACACCTCAATTGCCACCCCTGCAGCACACATCTGTCAGCCTCTGAGGATCACAGACTCAGAGTGGAAGGAGACAGCATGTTCTGGCACCACCACCAGCCTGATGCCTCAGGGCCCAGTGGGCCTGTCCACCTTGCACAACAGCCATGCCTCCCACCCCCTCAGCCATGCCTACTATCCCGATGGCCAAGCTGCTGTTCTCAAGGCCACACTGATCTGCAGATGCCCTCTCTTGGTGTGCCCCTCTCTCCATCTGGTCTAGCCACACCCCACCCTGACCTCCCTACCTGCGCTGTCACAGGGGTCAGGTGCATTGAGCAGTTATGCACAGAGGTATGGGAGCTCAGATTCTGGCCATCATTGAGAAGCTGCCTGCATCAGGGCTGAGAGATGCAGAGGGCACAGCCAACATGCCATACAGACATCCATGGCTATGACCTCTTAGCTTGTGCTTCCTCGAGGGTATCAGCTCATCCGCCAGTCAGGATTCTAGAGAGGGTTCCCTCAGGGTCCATGCCCAGGGCAGCACCCCTCATGCCAAGGACAAGCTGGGATTCTCCACGACCCTATCTACTACATGTAATACCCGGATAGGCAGGAACCAAGCAGAGAACTAGGGAGACCAGTAGCGAGAAATAAGTGAAGAAATAAAGCTACTGCCCCATCCCCTGGCACTCAGCCTCACAGGACCAGGTGTGAATCAAGGAAGTGATGAATAAATGCAGCACTCTCTAGGCAAGGCCAGCTATCACCTGGCCCATGACTGCTGGCCCCTTCACTTGGTACAGGGAAGGCCAGGCACTCGAGGGACTTGCACTGACTGGCTGCCCCACCCACACAAGAACCTCTGGCCTGGGGCAGGGATGTCTCACTCCCCAGCACCAGCACCATGGCCATGCCACCCACAAGGACGCCCAGGAGGCACCTAGGGGTGAAGGAGCAGACAAGCATCAGTGCGGGCCTCAGTCTCCCCTGCGAGGTGGGATTCCTTCTTGAGTAGGAAGATGGACTTTTTTTTTTTGAGACACAGTCTCACTGTGTTGCCCGGGCTAGAGTGCCGTGGCGTCGGCCTAGCTCATAGCAACCTCAAACTCCTGGGCTCAAGCGATCCTTCTGCCTCAGCCTCCTGAGTAGCTGGGACTACAGGCATGTGCCACCATGCCCAGCTAATTTATATATGTGTGTATATATACATATTTAGTTGGCCAATTAATTCTTTTCTATTTTTAGTAGAGACGGGGTCTGACTCTTGCTCAGGCTGGTCTCGAACTCCTGACCTTGAGCTATCTGCCCGCCTCGGCCTCCCAGAGTGCTAGGATTACAGGCGTGAGCCACCGCACCCGGCGAAGATGGACTTTTAACAGCCCTCTATTTCCAAGGTTCAATAAACAATCAAGCTGATCCAAGTTAATGAGATCTGATTGTATCTAAGGCCAAGTTCAACACAGTAACCCAACCTGGCCCATTCTAAAGCACAACTGCGTCTGCTTTCCCAACTGGCCTTCACATAGGTGGAATCTGCCATCTGTGGACAGCGTTCGTACTCCTTCACCCCTTGTCCCACTGTCATTCCTTTGCCCTGCCCTTGTTGGGCAGCACCTCAGGCCCCACCTGTACCCACAGACTCTTTTCCATCACCCCATCTCCACATGCCAACACCCCCCATGCCATTCATGCCTCTCTGTGCCCCTTAAGATCAGGGGATGGCACCTGAGACTGGCACTTACAGAGCCCCAAGGTGTGGCTCACCCTTTGGACAAAGCTCCAGAGGGCAGAGACACCTAGGGCAGGCCTTCCCCACCATTCTGGGTCGCTACTGCGCTGGCCTGAATGTTGATGTCTCTCCAAAATTCACATGTTGGGACTTAGCCCCCAAGGTGGTGGTATTAAGAGGTGGGGCCTTTAGGCTCTGCCCTCACAGATGGGATTAGTGCCTTATAAAGGAGCTTAAGGGAGAGCCCTAGTCCCTTCTGCACCTCCTGATGTGTGAGGACAAAGCAAGAGATGCCATCTATGGAGGAGAGAGTGGCCCTCACTGGACACCGAATCTTGATCCTAGACTTCTCAGCCTCTAGAACTATGAGAAATAAATTTCTATTATTCACAAATTACCCGGTCCAAGGTATTTTGTTACAGCAACCTGAACTTTTTTTCTTTCTTTTTTTTTTATTAATTTAATTATTTTAAAAAATTATTGTTTCTACCTGTCTGTGTCCTACGAACTTTTTTTTTTAATGAAAACCTGAAGAGAGCATGTTCATTCAACAGTCATTCCTTCGAACCACATTTACTGAATACTACATACTTGTCTGAGTCCCAGACTTAAAGCTAGCAGGTGTGAGGTCTACACCTAACGAATTACACCCACTTTGCCCAGAGCCACTCCATGCGTCACTGGAGCTGTAAGAGCCTTGGCCTGCCCCAGTCCCCAGGCCAGAGGCTTGTGGGCCCCCCAACTCCAAGCACACGTGCACTCACTCTTCACACAGGACTCGGTCATTTCTGTGGGCTTGGGTTCTTCTGCACTAATGTGAACACGCACAGTGTCTGTAACCTGGAATAACAAAAACCACAAGATTTAATTCATAAGCCTACACAATACCTAAGTTTATGGCCAGTTACCATTTTTGTGGAAAACACACAATTTAAATGAGTTTGTTCTGGAGAAACATCTCTGCCATATTTTCTCTGAGCCATGCAGGAAGGGCAAAAGGCAATGCTGTCCTCAACAGTCTCCAGCTCCCCTCTCCCGAGCACACCTGGCAGCCCACACCTCACACTATCAGTCCAGGGCAAGTGTAGCCACTGTCTCCACCTAAAGCATCTTCCTTCTTCACCCTGGGAAGAGCAGAGGATGGATGCCACAGCTATCAAATGTTACTTCTTGGAGCACCATGTGCAACAGATGGTCACAAAGAATCAAGTCCATCAAATATGCAAGTTCCTTTTGTCTCCACACTATATGGTCACAGGCTCAACTCCTATGTCACTCTCTCCAAGCAGGATCAGAGAGGCCCCAGATCTGCCCTCAGTGGGGCAGCTGGCTTCTTCCCAGTGCTCACGTCCTTGGGCTCTCTGGGGATTCAACCAGCTCCTTCACTCCCTCAATCACCTCCCACCCATCACTCCTCCCTGACATATTACAGGGAAAAATAAAAGAGGGACGCCATGATCCCCTCAAGCAGGCAGGACATCTCATGGCAGGGGGCAAAGTGAGAAATTTGTAAGCATGGGAGATGGTGGGATTGAACATGAGTGAAGAGCACTCACCCATCCCACAAAAACCCCAGAGAATGACAGAAAAGATGTATTTTGTTTGTTTGTTTGTTTTTGAGACACAATCTCACTCTGCTGCCTGGACTACAGTGAGTGCCGTGGTGTCAGCCTAGCTCACAGCAACCTCAAACTCCTGGGCTCAAGCAATCCTTCTGCCTCAGCCTCTTGAGTAGCTAGGACTACAGGTACGGGCCACCATGCCCGAAATTTGTTTCTATATATTTTTAGTTGTCCAGCTAATTTCTTTCTATTTTTAGTAGAGACAGGGTCTCGCTCTTGCTCAGGCTAGTCTCGAACTCCTGAGCTCAAACAATCCATCCGTCTCGGCCTCCCAGAGTGCTAGGATTACAGGCTGAGCTATCGTGCCCAGACAAGATGCATGTTTTTTTAAAAAAACAAACAAAAAAAAAAACGATAGGCCAAGCGCGGTGGCTCACGCCTGTAATCCTAGCACTCTGGGAGGCCGAGGCGGGTGGATCACTCAAGGTCAGGAGTTCAAGACCAGCCTGAGCAAGAGCGAGACCCTGTCTCTACTAAAAATAGAAAGAAATTAATTGGCCAACTAAAAATATATAGAAAAAATTAGCCGGGCATGGTGGCACATGCCTGTGGTCCCAGCTACTTGGGAGGCTGAGGCAGGAGGATCGCTTGAGCCCAGGAGTTTGAGGTTGCTGTGAGCTAGGATGACACCACGGCACTCACTCTAGCCCAGGCAACAGAGCGAGACTCTGTCTCAAAAAAAAAAAAAAAAAAAAGAAAAAGAAAAAAAACTATAAAAGTACAAGAAAACAAGAAAAGATAAAATTAACAGACCAGAAATTTCTAGGAATCCTGGGAAGACAGAAAGCTGATGGAGAGCTCTGGTGTAAAGACAGTGTGGTCAGTATAGCATTTCCCCTTTCTTCCTGGAAAGCACCTAAAAGGAAGAAAAACAAGAAATAAAAACACACATTCCATTTGTGGCACAGTAAGGAGAAGGCCAAACACCCCAAGCCATGGAAGGGTTCCAAGCCAAAAGGGCAGCAGCTGTCAGGTGGGGCAGGGGGTGCACCAATGGCAGATTTCAGAAAGAGCCCACACAACACCCCTTCAAGGCAAGGGCACACCTGATGTGGAATATCAAAACCCCGAGTTCCCAGACCTGTGTTGAGTTTACAAGGCAGAGGAGCTGGGGCTGAACAACCTGTCTCTGGGGAACAGAAGCTCCACCCTGTGCAAGGTCACCACTGCCTGGCTCCATCATCCAGGGAAAAACAGCAAGGGGAAGGACAGTGAGCCCTGAATGGTAGGAAATGAGGCCCCAGCTCATTGCCTGGACTGGGCCCAGCAATATGTCTATGTTGAAGAGACAGAACTGGGATTGTCAAGGGAAATCAAGGTGGCTGGAGTTTGCAGGCTCCAGTGCCAGAGAGAAAGGTGCCCAGAGAGAACCCTGGAGAGCTACAGAGAGCCTGGGGCACTCAGCTTTACTGACCAGCAGAAGGGCATCAGGATAATAGCCCCAAAGATGCCCAAGCCCTAATCCCCAAAACCTATGACATGTTCCCTTACCTGGCAACAGGGATTTAGCAGATGAAATTAAGGGTTCAGACCTTGAGATGGGTAGATTATCCTGTATTATCTGGGTGAGACTAACCTAATCACACGAGTCCTTAAAAGCAGAGAACTCTTCCCAGTTGGGACAGAGAGAAGAAAGGGAACAGGGGGGAGGAGAAATGTGAAGCATGAGAAGGATCCAACTCACCATCCAGCTCTGACGATGGAGGAAGGAGCTTCTGAGACAAGGAATGTGGGTGGCCAGACGCTGGTAACAGCCTCAGCTCGTAGCTGGCAAGAACACAGGGACTTTGGTCCTTCAGATGCAAAGAGCCTAATGCTGCCAACAACCTGAAAGAACAGAAAACAGATCCTGCTGAGAGCCACCAGCAAGGACTGCAGCACTAAAAAAAAAAAAAGAAAATTCTTAACAGTATTTTATCAAATATTTACCAACATGGAAAAAGGATACTACATCATGACCAAATAAAGTTTATTCCACGAACACAAGGTTGGCTTTATATCTTAAAATTCAGCTAGTGTAATTCATAACATTAATAAACTAGAAATGGCCAGGCATAGTGGCTCATGCTTATAATCGCAGCACTTTGGAAGGACAAGGCAGGAGGATCACTTGAGGCCAGGAGTTTGAGACCAGCCTGGGCAACATAGCAAGATCCTGTCTCTATAATAACAAAAAAAATTAGCCAACCCAGCTTCATGGAAGGCTGAAGCAGGAGGATCCCTGAGCCCAGGAGTTCGAGGCTGCAGTGAGCTGTGACTGCACTTGTGAACAGCCACAGCACTCCAGCCTGGGCAACAGAGTGAAACTGTGTCTCAAAAAAAAAAAAAAAAACTACACAAAAGAAAATCTTCATGACTGATACCAAAAGCAGAATCTATAAAAGAAAAATTTGATAAACTGAAATTTGTCAACATGAGAAATCCTGCTCTTTGAATATACCACTATAGGTTGATGCAACTAAGACTCACCCCTAAGTGATGGGCACCCCCACCCCAAGCCCTGCCCAGCCCCTCCATCCCTCCTCCATGCTCAGAGTAGCTAACCTCTGTCAGGCACAGGCCAGATCACACCACGGCTGACGAGCTTGCTGAGAATCACACCTAAGCCTTTCACAGGGATCTTCATGAGCTGATGTTTCTCAGCCCACCTCGCAGCCTATGGCTTCAGCCCCAGAACCTTTGCTTCAGCTTGTCCCACAGCAGCCTCTGCTCTGCCCTCTCCACCACTGGACTCCTGCACACCCCTCCAGGGCCCATTCCAGTCACACAGAACACATCAACATTCCAGCAAGAAACTGAATATTCCTGTAACCCTTTGCTCATGTGGTGAATATGGGATCAGCACAAAATGTTAACAGCTGTATGTTCCAGTCTGTCTTTTCCATACAGTGAGCAGGGAGAAAAGTTTTGGTTCATGTCCTTAGTATGCACAGAATTAAACTGTTCATTGAAGGAATAGAATCAAAATCCTGCTGTAAGACTCAATATTACAAAACTGTCAATTTTCCTTAATCTATAAATACATAAATCAGGATATTGGAGGGTGCTTGATAAATTGATTCAAAGTTCATAGGGAATGATGAACAAACAAGAATAGCCAATTAACTTTTGAAAAATATATGAAAAGAAGGGGGATTTGGCCTATATTATGTTAAATTGTATCAAAAGGCTACATTACCTAAAACTATGCTATTGTTATAACAGGCACATGAATCAACAGAACCATATAGAAAGTCCAGAAAAAAATAATCATAAGGAAAGAAATATATTCCCTGGGAAAGACGAGATTTTAAATCATAAAAACAGATTAGTCAATAAACAGTGCTGAAACAACTAGTTGAGCATTTAGCGGGGAAAAATTGATCTTCCCAACATCTTACCTTACCCAAAATAACTTCCAGTGGGTATGAGTTAAATGTAAAAAGGAAACTGCAAAAGTCCTACTAGAAAATACAGGTAAATATTTTATAGTCTTGGAGTAGGAAAGGACTTTCTAAGTCAAACACAAAAACCCAGACACCATAAAAATATCGTTCAGTTTGACCATATAAAAAAATTTAAATTTCTGGCCAGGTGCAGTGGCTCACGACTGTAATCCTAGCATTCTGGGAGGCTGAGGCGGGTGAATCGCTCAAGGTCAGGAGTTCAAAACCAGCCTGAGCAAGAGTGAGACCCCCGTCTCTAGTATAAATAGAAAGAAATTAATTGGCCAACTAAAAATATATGTAGAAAAAATTAGCCGGGCATGGTGGCGCATGCCTGTAGTCCCAGCTACTCAGGAGGCTGAGGCAGAAGGATTGCTTGAGCCCAGGAGTTTGAGGTTGCTGTGAGCTAGGCTGATGCCACGGCACTCTAGCCCAGGCAACAAAGTGAGACTCGGTCTCAAAAAAAAAAAAAGACCCTTTAGTACACAGCGTAACCACGGACGGGAGCCGCCCTGGCCTCGCTTCGGGCTGTGATTCTGTCTCTTACCCCCGTTCCCAGCCCCTCAGATATGTTTTATTTTAGGTGGGGGTTTTTTTTTTTTGAAAATTATGTTACATTAGGTTTTGCCTTTTGATCCAATTTGAGAGTATTTCTTTTAAACATGAGATTAGTTCAATTGCATTTATTGTTATGGGACTATTTTTAGTGTTCATTTGGTCATGATTTTTATGTTACATTCCCTATTTTTATTGCTTATTTAAAACTGGTTTTCCACTAAATTGATCTGGGTTTGTTTAGTTGTTGTTTTATGTGTCACTTCTAGTAAACTGGACATTCGTATTTTGCTTAGGCAGTTATTTCTATTACTACCCATTTATGCTTTATACACCATCCCTTTATACTTAAACAACAATTTGGGTAGAAAAATTCCTCAGCCAAATGGTGGATTTTCTTCTTTCTTTGAGAATCTGCAGACATTGCTCGAGTGATGCCCAGGATGGAATGTTGCTGGGACCTACTCTGCAGCCTGTCTGAATCTTTTCTCCTGTAGGTCACTCAGCCTTTTTTGACTAAAGCTCAAAAGGTTTTATTGTTTTTTTTTTACTATTGCTTCTCAGTAACTTGTGGATTGTTCTGTGTCAATTTTTCAATGGCAACAGTGGGCTTTTGACATAAAGAGCGTACTTTTTAATTTCTTATGGCTTATTTCTTTGTAACTTACAGCTTGACATTTTGGTTCTTACTTTTGGGCGTATCCATTATGCACCTGTTGGATACCCTCTGCATGCCATTTGAATGTATCTTCTTTACCTTTAACTCTTTCCCATGTGGCTTGCTTCTCTTGCTCACATCCACTTCTCCTACTGTGTTTTAAGCAGTTTTCCTCCCACCCACCGCCCCTTGTGTATTTCTGTCTATTGTGGACAAATCCACGCTAGTGTGAGTGGTGTCCTTGCCCGTGGATGGAAGCCAGGTGAGCAGGCTGACGGGGACGAAACACAGGAGGGTCTGAGCCCCCGATACCATCACGGGTCTTCCACATGAGCCTGAACTGCCTCCTTCAAGACCTGGACATTGGAGAAAATCAAACTCCAACCTGTTTAATCTACTGTAATTTGAGTTTTCTATTTTATCTAGTAATACTTGTCTCTTACCTGCTATAATATGGATACATTATAATTTATATTACTTAATTGTGGGCATTTGCCTTATTTGTAATATCTTGCTGCAAAATATTGCTACAAAAATAAAAGAAGCTCTAGGTAAGTGAAGAGATATGCTATGCTCATAAATTAGAAGATGTAAGTGGTAATATTTTTAAGGTGTCAGTTCTCTTCAAATTGATCTATAGATTCCAAGCAAATTCCTGCAGGATTTTTGTTAGCTGTTAAGAAGCTAACTCTAAAACCTACATGGAAATGCAAATGACCTAATATAGCCAAAATGACATTGAAAAGGAATAAAGTTGGATAACTTGTCCTATATGAGTTCAAGAAGTATTTTAAATACATTAATAACAGCTGTGTGGTATTAGCATAAAGATAGGAAAAAAGATTAATTAAATAGAAAGTGCAAAAATAGGTCCACATTATTTATGATCTATTGATTTTTTACAAAGAGGTCAAGGCAATTCAATAATCTCCTCAACAAATGGTCCTGGAACAAGTGGGTAGCCGTATGTAAAACAAACAAACCAAAAACACAGACCCTTACCTCACCATGTAAAACACCAACTTGAAATAGTTCATAGGCCTAAATCTAATAGAAAAACTATAAAATTTCTTGAAGAAAACGGGAGAAAATCTTCGTGACCTTAGATTTGGCAAAAATTTCTTTAAAAGAAACTCAAAGCCACGAACTATAAAAGACAAAAATATCTATAAATTTGACAGCCTCGAAATTAAAACTTTTGCTCTTTGAAATACGCTGTTGCCAGACACATGCCTGTAGTCCCAGCTACTCAGGAGGCTGAGGCAGGAGGATCGCTGGAGCCCAGGAGTTTGGGGCTGCAGTGAGCTGTGATCACACCACTATACTTCAGCCTGGGTGACAGAGTGAGAACTTGTCTCTAAAAGAATAAAATAAAATAAAAAATACACTGTTACGAAAATGAAAAGATAAGCCACAGACTAGGAGAAAATATTTGGCAAAGATATATCCAACAGAAGGCTTGCACATATAAGAACTCTGACCACTAAGTTATAAAACAATCAATAAAAATGGGTAGAAGATTTGAGCAGACACTTCACGTAATAAGATATAATGGGTAACAAGAAAACAAAAAATACGCTCAACATAACCATTATGAAGATGCAAATTGAAACCACAATAAGAAATCACCAAGCACCCCCTAGAATGTCTAAAATTAAAAAGACTGGTCATACTAAGTGTTGGCAAAGATGTGGAGCAGTGGTAACTTTCACACACTGGTGGTAGCGACGTAAAATTCTACGTCTACTTTGGAAAATGTTTGGTGGTTTCCCCCCACATTAAAGAGATATCTGTCATATGGCCCAGCCTTTCCACTCATAGATACTTACCTAAGAGAAATAGAAAGTTTACTCTACAAATATTCAAAGAGCCTTTGTCACACCCAATAATTGAAAACAGCTCAATTGTCCACCAACAGGAGAATGGGTAGGCATACTTTGTTGTATCCACACGATGGAACTCTATTCAGTAATGAAACAGCGCTAACTGCTGATACATGCGACAACATTGAAGAGTCTCAAAGTAATTAGGCTATGTATAAAAAGCCAGACAATTAAAAGTACAATATATTGTTACATTGATATAAAATTGTATAACATACAAAGTAATATTTAGTTAAGAAAACACACTTGTGGGTGCTTGCAGGAAGTTGGGGAGGAGGGATGGATTACAAGGGGTGTGGGGAAACTCCTGGGTGTAATGGATATGTTCATTATCTTGATCGTGGTGACAACTTCACAGGAGTATGCACATATCAAACTCAAATCATACAATTTAAGTACGTTCACTTGTTATATGTTACTTATGCACCAATACAGTTGTAAAATATTTAAATATAAAGGGAGTTTTCAGCTGTGCAGTAGAGGGTTTGGGAGAGCGGCAGGCTGGGTCAGATCTGGGGATGCACGAAGCCAGTAGGGATGAAGGTCTGGGTGGCGGCACGTGGAGTGGAGAGGACTGATTGGAATCACCTGTTGGGCAGGTGGGTAATCAGTCACACGGGACCAACAGGCAACTCTCTTTTCCTGCAAAGGTGGGTATGCACATCAAAGGATGGGGAAGCTTCCTCGGGGCACTGTCTCCCAGGTAGGGTGGGGGCTCGACCTGCGGAGGCATGGGCAATGGAGGGTCTTTCTCCTCACTGGAGCAGTGCACAAGGATGTCATCATGTGGCAGTCACTGTACGTATACCTGTACATAGTCACATATGTATATACATACATATATGCACACACATACACACATGCTCATTTATATATTCACTTATGTATACATATACACATATACACACACATGTTCATGCATGTAGCCACACATATACATGTACATATTCACAAGAGCACACATACACACACATACTCACATCCATTTCCATACACATCTATATGTGTTCATACATGTACATACATATGCATATTTGTATAGAGACACACATTTATATATTCATCTATGTATACATCCAGTAAACCCATTCCTATCCATGCACACACACACAAATGTGCCATGTATGTACACTACACACATTCACATGCATTTATGTATATAGACACATATACATATTCACACACATATACCCAGTGTTCATATTCATATGCACACACATAATATATATATTCATATACATATGAGGGGACTTTAAAGTTTGTAGAAAAATGAAATTAAAAGATAAAAATATAAAATATAAACTTCATTTCTTGACGTAACCTCCATCAAATTCAGGACACTTCTGTAAGAGATGACATCAGCCATTCAGCCCATCCCTAAAGAACTGAGGGTCCTGGGAATTAACCTCATCAACACAGGCTTTACATTATAACCTGAAGAAAAATGGGTGCGCTTCACAAATTTTTTAAGATTAGAAAACAAAAAGAAACCTGAAGCAGCCCAATCAGGACTGCGAGATGGATGCCTAATGATCTCCCATAGAAACTCTCACAGAATTGCCCTGTGTGGTGAGAGGAATGAGCAGGAGTGTGGTGGTGGAGAAGGACCCTCTGTGGCAGCTTTCCCAGAAATCTTTCTGATAGAGCTTTGGCTAACTTTCTCAAAACACTCTCACATGAGCAGATGTTATCATTCTTTGGCCCTCCAGAAAGCCAACAAGCAAAATACCTTGAGCATCCCAAAAAACTGTTGCCATGACCTTTGCTCTTGACTGCTCCACTTTGCTTTGACTGGCCACGCCCACCCCTTGGTAGCCATTGCTTTTGTTGTGCTTAGTCTTCAGGATTGTAGTGGTGAAGCCCTGTTTTACCTCCTGTTACACTTCTTCAGAGAAATGCTTCCGGATCTTGATCCTATTTGTTTAAAATTTCCACCAAAAGCTCTGCTCTTGTCTGCAGCTGATCTGGATGCAGTGTTTTTGATATCCGTCAAGTGGAAAGTTTGCTCAACTTTTATTTTTCAGTCAGAACTGTGTAAGCAGAACCAATGGAGATGACTGAGGTGCTGACTATTGTTTGTGCTGTTAATTGTTGGCTCTCTTCAGTTAGGGCATGAGCAAGATTAATTTTTTCCTCAAAAACTGATGTGGATGGTCTGTTGCTGGAGGCTTCATCCTCAATATCATCTCATCTCTCTTAAAATGAGTCATCCATTTATGAACTGCTGATTCCTTTGGGGCACTGTCCCCGAAAACTTTTGTAAAGCATCAATGATTTCACCATGCTTCCACCCAAGCTTCACCATAAATTTGAGGTTTGTTCTTGCTTCAATTTTAGCAGAATTCATGTTGCTCTCATAGAGCTCTTTTCAAGCTCATGTTTTATCCTTGTTAGTGTCTCAGACTAGCTCCTGCCCAGACATGTCATAACAAGTTAGTATGAGTTTATTTTGGTGCAAAAAAATTTTGAAATCCATGCCTAGTTGTCATAATATGCATTTTCTGTGAGCTTTTCGAAGACCCTTTTTATACATATCTATACACGTATTTTTAATCCTGTTCACCCTTGTTAAGTGCTTCCTATCCCCATTTTGCCAATGGGGAAAACACATTTCTTAGAATTTGCTCACTAGTAATACATAATTAATATTAATTATTTTAATTTAATTTTTTTTATTTCAGCATATTATGGGGGTACAAATGTTTAGGTTACGTGTGTTGCCTTCCTCCCTTCCCTCCAGAGTCAGAGCTTCCAGCATGTCCATCCCCCAGATGGTGCGCATCACACTCATTATGTATGTATATACCCATCCCCTCCTCCCCCTCCCATCTTCCCAACACATAATTAATATTAATTAATCGATGATTAGTATGTCATCCTGATCTCCTCCTTGTATAAGTCTAGTGCTCCCTTTCAGAAAGCATTTAAGAGGCAGCAAGTCCTGAGAGTTCTGGCGCCATAGGGCCGGGGTGCCTCAACTCCCAGGAGCGCAGCCCGGCTCAGCCAACTGACGCCCATGACCCCAAGGATCCATCATGAAGGGGCTCTGGGCAAGGGCTCCCCAGCCTGTCCTGGGGCCATGCCTGTAGTTCTCTCTGCCTGCGGGCTTGGCGTGTGTCACATACCACTGACTTCCCAGCTATGATTCAGCTTCTCCACTTCCAATTTTCAGGTCCACAGTGTCCCTTGGAATTTTTGGTAAAATCTTGCCAGTTTATCCCATGCCTTCATCCCCCAACACTGCTGCCCCCATGGGTAGTGCAAGGAGCTCGTGTTTTTGAGGTCAGTCTGCTTCATGGAGATGTCGTGCAAACTTTTATATTTTATTTCTAAATTGTTTACCTCCTTTGTTCCTATGAAAGATTGGGGTGACCAGAGGTGCAGCTGTGAGGAGGCGTATCTGACTCAGCTGTTTAAGGAAGGGGCTAATTCTCACACAGCTGTCATAGGCTGGCAGACTTCTTACCTGAGGGGAGGAGGTGGAAAGTTGGCCCAAGTGAATGGAAAAACAACTGCAACCCTGCTCCCCTGGGCCTCCAGCCTCACGGAAGACCATGTGGTCAGTGACAACACAGCTGCCATTCTCTTTGGATCCCCACCTGCCCCAGGGAGCCCCCAGCTCTCCCGTGTTCTCTCACCGCCAAGTCTCAGTAGCTCCCGAGTGAAGCCTCCACACTTCCCAGGTGCCAGCAGCCCCGCTGCTGCGGCCCATGGCAGTAATTCCTCCCCGGCCCCTGTCTCTCCTGCAGCCACTGTTGCAGCCCTCTGCTCTCCTCCGTGAAGCGACACCAGTGGGGATGTTCCTCCACGGCCTCACTCCACCTGCTCTCCCTGCAGGCCGTGCGGGAGGCGACGCTCCTTCCACCTGCCGTGCCAACGAGCAGCACTCCAGCCTCAGAAGGACGCTACGCCACAGAGCCAGCGAGATTTGATGGACATGGGGGAGGGCCAGCAGAGGGTAGGGATGAAGAATGACACCCAGGTCTGTTATGATCAAGAAAGTCAACAGAGGCACAATTTACAGAGCTAGAGAACATGGGGGCAGAACAGACAGGGGGCAGACTTAATTTTAGATGTGCTAAGTTTGATGTGGCCACGCGATTTTCAAATGAATTTGTCAAGTAGCCAGTTAAAGAAGTCTGGGTTGCATACGTACATTGGGAACAGTTGGGACATAGATGGGCCACCAAGCTGAAGAATGGGTGTGCCTCTGAGGCAGCATTCGAGGATATGCAGAAGAGGGAGCTCAGCGCAGAGATCTGAGCTGTGGTTTGCAGACGAGACGGGGGAAAGGAGCTGGCAGGAGAGAAAGGCCAGCACCCGGGAAGGCGGCTGACCGAGCTGAGACACAAAGGGAGGAGGGACAGGGACCCGCTGCCACAGGTGGGCTGCTGCTCAGCGAGATGCAAACCGGTGAGGAGCAGGTCTGGAAAAGACAGCCCCATTTTTCTCCTGCTTCTCCTTCATCTGCAAATCAGCTGTTCCCGTTAACCGCGCTCCCTCGTGGTATCTTACTGGAGGTTCCCCACCGCGCCAGGAAGCAGGACGCCACTCGACTGTATGCGCTGTGGCCCGTAATTGATTTCCATCCTCTGGAGACCAAGAGGCAGTTCATGAAAGCCAGCAGGAAGCTAAGATTGTTCCTAGGATGTTTTCCCCTAAGCCGTAAAAAATCCAGATGTGGTCCTGCTACTCGAGGTACCTGTGTCCACACCTGTCTCCGGCTGCTTTTTGGGCTCTGTCCAGGTACACCCACAGTGTGGAGACTTTTGTCTTACAACACACAAAGACAGAAGCAAGGAGAAAATAACGGTCTCCATAGGAATGCAGAGAAATTGGAAATGTCTGGGGAAAACCATGCGTGGTTGCTAGGGACCGGCTGCTGTTTTCAGTTGAGGCTATGAGTCACCAGTACTGGCGCAAACATTCACACTAGTGTGCGGAGCCCGGGAAAGCATCTCACTGTACCTTCCCGCATGGGCAGAGGACTCTGTCTGTGAAGACGAGAACACATCTAGTCACAAAAAAAAGGTTGTGGAAGGATTTGACTTCTTTCTCCATTCTCTCGGACTCCCTTCTCTTGCACCCCACTGACAGAACAGATCTCAGCAAGAACACTTCCCCTTTGGATACAGCCAGCCGGGGAGTAGAAAGGGCTTCTCTGGAGTACATAGATTTCCCAACACTGTAAAAGTTTTCAGATCAATAGCTTTAATCTCGGGACCCATAGATGGGCTCAGGGAGATTCATGCACTTATGAAATTGATGGCAACAATTTTATGTTGTCTTTTTTCAACACATTTTCCTTTTATACAGAAATTTCACAGGATTCCATAAGAAACAGCTGACTATATACCAGAAAACTTCAAAAGTAAAATGTTGCAAGTACAGCTGAAGCCACTACCACACACCTGCCTGATTGTGTTCTCCATACTCCTGACTGCAGGAAACCGTTCTCTTGAATTCGGTGATCATTTCCATTCAAAGAGCATATTTTGATAGCATGCATATTTATTCCAAAGCTCTTATGGTATTTTTGATGTTTTATTTTGTAATAATCTTAGACTTACAAAAATGTTGCAAAATAGTACAAAGTTCTCATATATTCTTTGCCCAGTTTACTGTAATATTAACAACTCACATAACCATGCTTTAACAATCAAAATCTGGAAATTAACATGGGTACAATCATATTGTATAGACATTATTCAAATTCTGTCAGTCTTTGTATCTTATAGATCATTCTGTATTAACACACATAGGTCTACCAAATCTTTAGTGGACATACATGAATTTTACTAGTAGAATATTTTCCGAGAATTGGAAATTCTGGGTCAAAGAGTATATGCATATTAAATATGACAGAAACTACAAAAATGTCTCTGAAAAAGGTTGCACAATTTGCACAACCATCTGCAGCATACAGAGTACCTAGTCTCCTACACCCTCATCATACAACCCTAGACTCACAGCAGCCTGAGATGGCAGCACCAGTTTGGGCAAACAAGCCAAAGAAGGGGATTTCTAATTTTGATTTTCAACTTGAACAGTCTTGATGTCACCCCTCAGCTGTGAATGGGCTGAACAGATCCAAAGAAGCATAATAAAAGCTTTGAGAATGGAACTGAGATTAGAAACTTGGCCTACAATAGAACAAGCGTAAATTTGTTTAGAACCCCATCAGAATCTAATGGGGTTGATTGACTGCTAAAACAAAAGCATCAATATTCTTCAGAGGATTGTATTAGGACTCAGAGTCAATATAATATAACATTCACACATCTATGATACAATCCAAAATTATACACAAAGAATCAGAAAAATGTGACTGATCTTCAAGTAAAAACACAACAAACACACATGGCAACCCCAAGATATACAGAAGTTGGTATTATCAGAGTGGGACCTTAAAGCAGCTATCATTACTGTGCTCCATGAAGTAACAGTAAATACACTTGAGGTAGGCAAAATGATAGAAGTTTACTGCAGAGAAATAGAAATTATTGAAAAGAACCAAAAGAAAAATGTATATATGAAAAATAAATGGAGTGAAGTTAAAAATTCACTGGATGGTTTCAGTAGCAGAATGAAGAGGAAAAATAAAGTGTTAGGGAACCCAAAGATAGATCAATAAGAATAATCCAATCTGAAGAACAGAGAGAAAGATTGGAGTAAAAATAACAGAACTCAGGAAACTGTGGTGAAACATCAAAAGGGCTAAAATTTAACCCCGACTTGAACATTACAAAAACGATCCATGTAACCAAAAACATTTATATCCCCATAATACTTTGAAATGAAAAAATAAACTTCTCAGATTAGGTGATGGAAAAACAGTCTAAAGTATGTGTCACTGAAGTTTCAGAAGACCATAAAAGAGATTGGTGCAGAAAAAAATTTGAAAAAATAATGGCTGAAAACTCCCCGAATTTGGTGAAAGATACACACAAGAAAACTATGCCTAGACAATCCTAATCAAATTATTGAAACCCAATGATAAAGAAAAATTCTTTAAAACAGCTAGGGAAAATGTAACATCCCTGGGAAACAATAATTTGAATTATCACAGATATCACATTAGAAACCATGAAGACCAGAAGATAGTAGAGTAGCATATTTAAAGTGCTAAAAGAAAGGAACCGTCAATCCAGAATTCTATATTGAGCAAAGTATCCTTCAGGAGTGGAGGCAAAAATCAAGATATTCTCAGATGAAAGAAAACTAAGAAAACTTCACCAGCAGACCTTCTCTATAAGAAAAGTGATATCAAGTTCTCCATGCTAAAGGAAAATGATATTTGAGGGAAACTCGGATTTTCACCAATAAAGGAAAAACAATGGTAAATAGCTTGGATAATAGAAAAGCCTATTTTTTCCTTTCAAGATCTTTCAAATACTTATGACTATTGAAAGCAAAAGTTACAGTATTGCCTGGTAGAGTTTCCAATGCATATGAACACAATATTATGACAACTACAACAGATAGGTCAGCGGGAATGGTCGTGGTAGAGGGTCTAATATATCTGCAAATTTTCTCTGTATTCCTTGAAGTGAGACAAGTCAACTCTAAGTCAAATGTGAAAAATTAGGTCTGCATATTTTAATCCATAGAGCAAACACTAAAACACACAAAGAGATATAGCTTAAAAGCCCATAGATAAATTAAAATGGAATACTAAAAGAATTAAATTATCCAAAAGAAGGGAGGAAAGGGGAATCAGAGGAACAAAAACAGAGGGACAAAAACAGAAAAATAAGTAATACAATGAAAGACCTAAACCCAACCATACTCATGCTTACATTAAATGTTAATGGTCTAAACACTTTAATCAAAAGCCAGAGATTGTCAGAATGGGTAAAAACACAAGACCATACTATATGCTGGCTGCAAGAGACACACTTTAAATATAAAGATAAGATTGGGCTGAGAGAAATGGACCAAAAAAGACATTCCATGAGCAAGCAGTAAGCATAAGAAGGCCGTGTGGCCACAGCAACATCAAAGCAGTACCAGAGACCTTTCATTATCATAATCATAAAGTGACAATCCATCATGAGAACTTAGTGATTAAATATATGTCTGTGGTTCATAACAGAGCCTTAGACACAAAGAGCAGAAATGGACATAATAGGGAAACAACTTCACAATTATAGCTAACAGTTTTTAATGTATCTCTTTCTGCTTTGGATAGATCAAACTGATGAAAAAAAGAGATCAATAAATACCTGGACGATCTGAACAACACTATCAACCACTTTCATCTAATTGATATTCATGGAACCCTACCCCCAACAGCTACAGAATACACATTCTTCTCCAGTGTGCACGAAATGCTTAAGTAGATAGACAAGATACTGGACATAAAACAAGTCTCATTAGAAGTATTGACATCTTTCTAAGTATATTTTCTGAATACAATGAAATTTGCTTAGAAATTAACAACAATAAGATATCTAGGAAAACCCCCCAAATATCTGGCAATTAAGAAACACATTTCTAAATAGTTCATGGGCCAAAAATGAAATCAAGGGGACATCAGCAAATACTTTGAGCTACGTGACAACAGAAAGACAGTATTAACATTTGCAGGATGCAGTTGAAGCCGTAGAGAGAAGCCTGTAGCTTTAAGGGCTTCCGTGAGGAGTGTGAGCGAGGGCGCGGAGATACGGAATCAGCAGCCGTTAGCACCCAGGTGTAACGGATCAGCACAAACTTGGCGGTGAGAAAAGCAGAAGCCGAACATGGAGCTCAGCGAGAGAGCAACTCTAAGGACGGCATATAGGACACAGACAGAAAGGTAAGTCTGGGCGAAGCAGGCGGGTGAGTAGGTCCCTGAGCCGCTGACTCAGTGCCACCAGCGAAGGGCAAACAGGTGTGTGCGTTCTCCTCTCCGGACAAACAGGTGGAAACACAGCCACCTGCAGGCTTTTGGCTGCAATAGTCAAAGAAGGCCACACGATGGCGAAACAGCATCGTGAGAGCTGCTCAGACGGGCGCGTTTTTAATTTCATGGTGTCAGCGCATCCTCTTCCGTGCGCGGCCGCACATACGCCCTTTCGCTCACGGTGCCGCCAACGCTATGAGCTGAGGCTGCGTGCCAGGCACTGCACCACCTCTGCGAACAAGGCAGTTTCCTTCGCAAGAGTGTGTTGGGGTGCAGGGTTGGGGTTGGGGTACTTACCTGGAGAAAAACCCAGGTAAGTTAAAACGGATAATTTCGGAGTATGGCAAAGGGCTTGGGGACAGCAGAACGAGGCGCGGGCGGAGAAGCAGAGGCCTGGACCAAGACTGGGCGCGACCGTGCAGCGCGGCCGGGGCGGTGAACGACGCCCCCAGCGCATCACTCGCACCTGCTGCAGGGCACGCTCTAGGCGCAGGTGGAGCACCTAGGCTCGGACTCACGCAGGTGTCCTGTTTCTCGTCAGCCTTCTGCGTGGAAGTAAACAGGCCCCTCCACCCCTGCCTGTCTGTGACTTCGACTTCTTTCTCGTGTATGAATCCAGGTTGTCTGTCTGTTCTCCCGTTCGTCCGTCCACCCCTCGTCCATCTATTTTCCATCAGGTAGAAAACCGCTTTTCCTCGTTAGCTCCCCAGCGGCTCGGCTCCCGGGGCCCCATTCCAGCCTGGGTCCCACCCCGCCTGCACCTTCCCTGGAGCCGGCGTGGGGGGTGCCCGGCTCTGCTTGGCACAGATTCCGCGAGACAGCGAAGTTCAGAGTTTACGGATGGGGAAGTCGGGATGGGTGTGGAGACAGGGAGGGGAGACCAAGAAACCCCCCTTGATGAGTTTCAGCTGGAGAAACTTCAGGCTGTTACCTGCAGAAAGGAACCTCCGGGTTGTGGGGGGAGAACGGGGAGAGGCGAG
>CAUYRT010040088.1:0-20363 GCA_963574885.1 Lepilemur ruficaudatus
TATTTAGTTGGCCAGTTAATTTCTTTCTATTTATAGTAGAGACGGGGTCTCGCTCTTGCTCAGGCTGGTTTCAAACTCCTGACCTTGAGCAATCCACCCGCCTCGGCCTCCCAGAGTGCTAGGATTACAGGCGTGAGCCACCGCGCCCGGGCTACTCTCCCCACTACTTTTGTCTAACCCAGCACTGTCCAGTCTAAATGTTAGCTACAAATGCTAGCACATATATAATTTAAAATGTTCTAGTACCTACGTTAATAAAGTAAAAATAAATGGGTAAAGTTAATTTTAAGATTATATTTCATTCACTCTATATCCAAAATATTTTTTCAACATGTAGTCAATATAAAAAAATGAGATATTTTACATTCTGTTTTTTGTACTAAATCTTTGAAATTCAGGGTGTATTTTTTTTTTCTTTATTGAAGTGTAATTTACATATCATGTCTTTACTCCATTTTAAGTGTACAATTAAATGGTTATTAGTAAATTTACCAAGTTGTACAGCTATTCACGTATATCAGTTTTAGAGGATTTCCTACCCCCTATTGAGACCTCAAATACCCAATTCAGAGTGTATTTTACACTTAAAGTATATCTCGTTTCAGACTAGCCACATTTTAAATGCTGAGTAGCCACGTGTGGCTAATGGCTAACTTTATTGGGCAATGTAAGACTGACCCATAATCTCCTCTTAAACTTCCTCAAAGATGTTTTCCCTGCTCATACTCACACACACACAAACAAAGACTATGGCAATTCTATTAAATACTCCCATGATATCCTCTGGTTTCCCTTTGTATTAATCATTTAATTTACTTGGTTCTTTCCATATTATTTACTGCCATACCCAGCATCTAGCATAGTGTTCAGTATGTAATAAGTTCTCACTAAGTATTTGGTGAAAGAATTATAAAAACACAAAACCGCAGAACAAACAGTCTGATCATTGCAACTTGGAAAGTACAAATGAAATATTTTGTGTTGGAAAGCAGTCATCGCATGTGCTGGTCGTTCATTTCCCCTGGCTTCTTTGAGCTTTGATCCTGTTTACTTTTCACACTATATAGTCAAAGCACATCAGCAGCTACCATGTTGTTTGATATAGATGGAACCCATCACAGAAAAACACATGCACAGTTTTCAATGTGTTTGGGTGGGGTCTTTGATTACATGCTTGCCAGTTTCTGTGACTTGCATTTTCACAAGGAATTGTACCCAGAGAAAATTTCACCTTCTTGGGACTCTCTTCTAACAATAGTTAATGGTTTTATACAACCCTGATTTTCTTTACCTCTGTATTTAAGTCATTGTGTGTCTGGATGTGAGAGAATGCACTTGTTCAGAGGACCACAAAAGACAAAGGCCATCTGTACTCTGTCTTCTCTTAGAGTTGAACGCTTGAGGAATCAGCGTAGGCTTTCAGTTAAATACCTATTTTGTCTCATAATGTAAGTGTCAAATGAAGTGGAATATTGAACTTCTATCACAAAAAATTATGAAAGTATTTTAAGTCATGTCTTTATACATTCAGTAAATATTTCCTGGGCATTTTGGTAGGCACCAGGGTAAAACAATGACTGAGATCAAGTCATTACGTTTGAGAAATGCACCTTTTAATTACAGATCCTAAGGAGGCATCTAGGTGCCTCAACTTTAAAAAATAAATGGATTTATGATCTTTGTAAAGAGACTTTCTGTTAAAAATGAAAATAAGGAGGCCGAGGCGGGCAGATCACTCGAGGTCAGGAGTTTGAGACCAGCCTGAGCAAGAGTGAGACCCTGTCTCTACGAAAAATAGAAAGAAATTAATTGGCCAACTAAAAATATATAAAAAAATTAGCCGGGCATGGTGGGTCATGCCTGTAGTCCCAGCTACTTGGGAGGCTAAGGCAGCCCTTTCATCGGGAGTAAGATTACCAGAGGTAAGGGAGAAAATACTACCTAGCAGACTGTATTCTAGCAACTCTTCAAACCAACCAAGAAATTGGACACGGTAAAATAAATACAAAGCTATAGTAGGGCATGAAGAGTCAATACGGACTCAAAAGAGGAAATCTTCAGACCAAGAATGTTTTGTAGAAGAGTCTGACTGGGACATAGGTACAATCATTCTTATTTATTTACAGCTATTTATATAATCATTCATTTAATGCCAGCCCAGATTTATTAGAAAACAGACATTGCTAAACTAAGATTCTTATTTTCTTTTTTTTTTTTTTGAGACAGAGTTTCACTCTGTTACCCAGGCTAGAGTGCCATGGCATCAGCCTAGCTCACAGCAACCTCAAACTCCTGGGCTCCTTCATCTTAGAATCAATCTTTGCCCATCAGACATCAGTATCTTCCTAAAACTACAGATCCATCAATGTTTTTTTTTTGTTTGTTTGTTTTTGAGACAGAATCTCACTCTCTTGCCCGGGCTAGAGTGCCATGGCTTCAGCCTAACTCACAGCAACCTCAAACTCCTGGGCTCAAGCGATCCTCCTGCCTTAGCCTCCCTAGTTGCTGGGACTACAGGCATGTACCACCATGCCCAGCTAATTTTTTCTATATATTTTTAGTTGTCCAATTAATTTCTTTCTATTTTTAGTAGAGATGGGGTCTCACTTTTGCTCGGGCTGGTTTCAAACTCCTGACCTTGAATGATCCACCCACGTCGGCCTCCCAAAGTGCTAGGATTACAGGCGTGAGCCGCCGGGCCCGGCCCCATCAATGTTTTGAAAGTGTGAAATTGGTTCACTCTTGAGATGAAGCCATTGCTTTCTTAGTAGTCCTTCGGTGGTACTGCTTTTGTATTGAAGCTTAAAATTTCCCAGGCTTTACAAATCACATGATAAGCTCCTACCTTGACAGGGGTATAACACGAACTGGCTATGTACTGTGGTCTGTCTCCTCTGGGTTGACAGTGAATAGTTCAGTTCCTGCTCCTGTTTAACTAGACTGAACCCCTGCACTCTGTGCAATAAAAACTGGAAAACAATTTATATTTGAGCACATTTTATACTCATATGCAACCATTTTCTATGCCATATCTCTTATCTGGCATTCTAGGTTCTAATCTTCTCCCTCCCATGTATTTTTGTTCTTTGTTAGGAATTTTCTGGTAAAGAAGAAATAGTATTTTTTGGCCCCCATTCTCTCTATTTATAGAAATAGTTTTTGTTTGCTTATTCAAGTACTAAGAACCTGGTTTGCACTTGGCATAGAAAGACAGGGCCCTCCTCTGTGGAAGCTTTGAGTTGGGGGGCAGGGAGGGAAGTCAAGCATGTGAAGAGATACTCTTAATGTTACTTAATCAACAGGGAGTGTTATGAGTGCCCGAAGGAGAGGAAGATGGCTCATGGTGGGGAAAAGCTCCAGTCAAGGAGGAAGTTAAGCTCCATCTTGAAGGGTGGGAGGGATTGAGGGAGAAGTAGGAGAGTGTTCCAGGTGTGGAATAAAGGCATGGAGGAAGGAAAGAGGGTGAAGGATTCCTTAGTTTAGGATTATCATAGCCACAGCCAGAAGAAAGACCTAGAAAAAATTTAAACAATGATATACCTTCTAACAGTTTTGGTTTTTACTTCAATAATAATTGTGGCTCTTATTTAGCTGATTTCATAATACATAGTCCTCACCTAAGTTAGAAGATCCAACTTGAAAGACACCAGATTTTATTTTCACTGCCATTCTTTTAAATATAATCACACATTCACAGCCCCAATAAATTCTTGAATATACTGCATAAAGCCTAGATTCTTCACTCTTAACAGACGGCAAACCAAGTTGCTCTGTTTGTAGTATAACTCTGGGTAGCAAAGGTAAGTTCTGTCATTTCAGATCTTTTGCCTTCCGTATTTCTGAAGAGGAAAAAACCCATAATTATGGTATGTCTCTTCCCCAAGACCAGATACACCCATTAACATCTCAGCACTATTTTCTTACAGTTTTTCCACCTCTGGTAGTTTGAAGTAATTGTCCCCTATTAAATAGTCTTTCCTGGAGCTTTTTAATCTTCAGAAGGGAGATGCCATTTAGTTACCATCTTCAGAGAAAGCAAATTATATATACAGTAATTCTTGTTCTTTGAATATTTATCCCCGATAGAGCTTTACCCATCAGTTCTCAATCTCCGTCAGATTTTTAGTCTGTTTAAATTCCCTTTTCTTCCTGCTCTGTGAAATCATTATTGGGGTACAATTGTGTTAATTTACTTCCTAGACAGAATCACTGGTAGGCCCCAAATTTCTAACCCATTGGCCTAACAGATTTTGCTTTGTTTGACGGTGGGTTTTTTGTTGTTGTTGTTGTTGTTGTTTGAGACAGAGTCTCACTCTGTTGCCCGGGCTAGAGTGAGTGCCGTGGCGTCAGCCTAGCTGACAGCCACCTCAAACTCCTGGGCTCAAGCAATCCTTCTGCCTCAGCCTCCCAAGTAGCTGGGACTACAGGCATGCACCACCATGCCTGGCTAATATTTTCTATATATTTTTAGTTGGCCAATTAATTTCTTTCTATTTTTAGTAGAGATGGGGTCTCACTCTTGCTCAGGCTGGTTTCGAACTCCTGAGCTTGAGTGATCCACCCACCTCGGCCTCCCAGAGTGCTAGGATTACAGGCGTGAGCCACCGCACCCAGCCTGTTTGACAGTGTTTTGAAGAATTGAATTTTGTTGCTTGTACACAGAACATACTCTACAGCGTGACACAGGCCCCTTCACTCCCTTTTATTTTTGCTTCTGTCCCAGGTCACAGGTTCCTGCCTTCGTTCTTTAGGGACTGGAGCTCATGACCCAGCTGTGTAGGCAAGCCTAAGTGTTGTAAGGGCCCAAGAGGAAGTGTTCACCCAGAATAGGGAAAGAGGCCAGTTCTGAGGACAGTAGGAGTTATGAGGTACATTTAAGACTTTCCTAAATTTACCAAGTTAGGAGGAATCACTTCCATTTAACAAGTCAGGTTCGGTTCAGAATTTAAAAGCACCTTTCCCATTTGTTACTCTGTTTTTAAATAAGGATAGGAAATCGTCAGAAAGCATGCTGTTAAGTCACATCAATGTCTTCTCTGTTCTTTGCCCTTTTCCACATTCATTAAAAAACAATTATGGCTAATGAACCACTTGAGAATTGTTTTGGATGCTAGAGATTGAAAGGTTGCTTTCATTTTCCCACAGGCATAGAATGTCAGGCCAACCAGGCGTCTGCCACTTCAGAAGAGTGCACCGTCGCATGGGGCGTCTGTAACGTAAGGAAACGTCTTTACCTATCAGAATGGCTTGTAAACATATCACTACTTTTCCTGATTTGCCAGTCTTGAAATTAACTAGGAAAAAAAAATGACTAGCCCACCTTTCTCTCAAAAGGTATACAAATAATAAAAAAGATTTTAAATTATCATACTATTCACCTGTTATAGGGTAAAAATTATTAATTACTACATAGAGGCACTAGTTTGTCTTGATTATAAAGTGGACCCACTTTTGTTAGCAATATTTTGGAGATGCATCTTTGGAAATTGCCTTCAAAGCCTGTGGTGCAGTGTTTGACATACTCTCTTGCTGAAAATCTTTACCTTCTTTTTTTTTTTTTTTTTTGAGACAGAGTCTCACTCTGTTGCCTGGGCTAGAGTGCCGTGGCGTCAGCCTAGCTCACAGCAACCTCAGACTCCTGGGCTCAAGCGATCCTTCTGCCTCAGCCTCCCGAGTAGCTGGGACTACAGGCATGAGCCACCATGCCCAGCTAATTTTTTCTATATTTTTATTTGGCCATTGAATTGCTTTCTATTTTTAGTAGAGACAGGGTCTCGCTCATGCTCAGGCTGGTTTTGAACTCTTGACCTTGAGTGATCCTCCCGCCTCGGCCTCCCAGAGTGCTAGGATTACAGGCGTGAGCCACCACACCTGGCCAAGTTAGGATTGTTTTTTAACATGGCTCATGCCAGAAATGTTTTGTGCAGCATCATTGGACTGAATGTGCGGCCTTGCAGGGTGTGGCAGCTGTGAAGGATGACAAACATCAAATACGTTATTTCTAGCATGTGTTAAAAGTTCATCCTTAGAGCCATATAGTCCCAATCACATAAGCTAAAATTGTCCCGTCCGAGCCTCCTATGGCAAGGGGACAGAGGACCCCCAGCTTCCAGCATGACACAGGGTTCCAGCATGACACAGGGCTAAGAGGTTCTGGAGCCATACCAGCATGACTTACTTGTTAAGTGACTTTGGCAAGTCATTTAACATTCCTAATCCTGGGTGCCCTCATGTAAAATGGGGCTAATAGTAAACCACATAGAATTGTAATCAGGATTAGATGATTTATGTTTAGAAGTGCTTAGAAAGCTCCTGGCACATAGTAAGCGTAAGTGTTTGTTAAATCTAAATAAATACAAATTTGAGGGAAGGGGTTCCTGAGTAGATGGTAGCTCTCGCTCGGTATTTTTTCCAGTCAGGTTGAGGCTCTCTCTTCCCTTCCCAGGCCTTGGGGTGCACCTTCATTCCCTGTGAGGACCCTCTGGCCAGTTTCATAATAGCTTGTATTGGCCAAGCGGCAGTTTCCATCGTTTATGGGGGTAAAGAAAATATACTGGGCTCTTTGCTCTCCCTGGCACTCAGGCATATACTAAGCAGCATGTTCTTTGTGTGGAAGGAAAAGGGAGTGAACTTCCCCTTAAATTTGGCTAAGGAGAGACTAGCTCAGAGAGCCTGCCATAAAGGAGATCCAGCATGCTGTGGCAGAAGCCTCTGCATGAGTCCTGGGTTCTAGATCTGGGTCTTCTACGAAGCAGCTCCGTGAATTAGGCAAGTCACTTAACTTGTCTGGGTCAGTTTCCTGTCTGTAAAATGGAGATAATGATATCTGTCATGCTTGCTTGCCAGGGTTGCTGTGAGGCTCAAATAAGGTAATATATGTCAGTATCTTCTGTAAACTATTAAGTACTGCAAATTTGTCTTTTGTAATTGTACTTTGACTACAAAATAAACCCATTGGTATATCTTAGATTATTAACAGAAAAAACTCAGGAACAAATGCTCAGGGGTGCTGTCACCTGCCCTGATGCCTCCTTTACAGCCCCCGGGCCCCAGCACTTGCCATCTTTTGAGGTAGAGGGGGCTATACAAGGACACTGTACTGCTGCAGAGTGCTTAGTAGTGAGGTGGGAACAGGAGAAAGGTGTCTTGAATACCCTTAGGTGAGCCTGTCCCTAACCCCTGGTGGTTGAGAAAAATGTCTCAGCTTTCTGCCTTTTGGAAATTCTGCTCTTTCTCTTTTTCACATTGAGTTGTATGCACGTCAACAGGAAAGGGATCTTCCAAAAAGCTGTCACTCTGGGAGAATATTTGTCCTGTTGAATACCCATACTGTGCTAGTTGTAGATTCTACATTTAATTACTGAATTATATTTTTGGATTTGTAAAAACACAGTTCACAAGATAATGATCCATATTATCTGTAAGTTTCATGCATGCTTTGGGAGGCATTCTCACTAGATTTCAAAGCTGTTATTAACCCAAGCCTGGCCAGGCACGGTGGCTAATGCTTGTAATCCTAGCACTCTGGGAAGCCAAGGTGGGAGGATCGCTTGAAGTCAGGAGTTGGAGACCAGCCTCAGCAAGAGCAAGACCCCGTCTCTATTAAAAATAGAAAGAAATTAGCTGGACATGGTGGTCCCAGCTACTCAGAAGGCTGAGGCAGGAGGATCACTTGAGCCCAGGAGTTTGAGGTTGCTGTGAGCTAGGCTGATGCCATGGCACTCTAGCCCAAGCAACAGAGCAAGACTCTGTCTCAAAAAAAAAAAAAAAAAAAGCCTGTAATCCTAGCACTCTGGCAGGCTGAGGCGGGAGGATTGCTCCAGGTCAGGAGTTTAAGACCAGCCTGAGCAAGTGCGAGACCCCGTCTCTACTAAAAATAGAAAGAAATTATCTGGACAACTAAAAATACATATAGAAAAAATTAGCCGGGCATGGTGGCGGATGCCTGTAGTCCTAGCTACTCGGGAGGCTGAGGCAGAAGGATTGCTTGAGTCCAGGAGTTTGAGGTTGCTGTGAGCTAGGCTGACGCCACAGCACTCTAGCCCGGGCAACAGAGCCAGACTCTGTCTCAAAAATAATTAATCAGTCAATCAATCAATCCAAGCCTATCAAACCTTTTGATGAGGCCGGACGCGGTGGCTCATGCCTGTAATCACGCCTCTGGGAGGCCGAGGCGGGAGGATTGCTTGAGCCCAGGAGTTCGAGACCAGCATGAGCAAGAACGAGATCTCGTCTCTACTAAAAACAGAAAAAATTAGCCAGTCAACTAAAAATGAAACAAAAAGTTAGCTGGGTGGTGGCTCGCACCTGTAGTCCCAGCTACTTGGGAGGCTGAGACAGGAGGATTGCTTGAGCCCAGGAGTTTGAGGTTGCTGTGAGCTAGGCTGATGCCATGGCACTCACTCTAGCCCGGGCAACAAAGTGAGACTCTGTCTCAAAAAAAAAAAAAGTTTAAATGAAGGAGAACACTGGCTGCTTCTTTCTTAATATTTATATGAGCAGGGGGAGGAGAAGGAACATTCGTTGCTGAGGTATTGTGATTAGCATCTGCATGTCATTAGCCCACTCCTAAAACCTGCACATAGTTTTTCCTTTCCCCAAATCCAAGCCAGCACCTAGCTCCTTGTCAGTTACCAGTGTTCTTGGGACTCTTGCCTTTTTACTTCTTGTCTTAATCATGAAATAAGCCCTTAGATGCTCTTTTAGCTGTTTATGTGCAGTTTGTCCCTCATAATACTTATTTTTACCCCAATTTTTTTTTTTTTTTGAGACAGAGTCTCGCTCTGTCGTCCTGGGCTAGAGTGCAGTGATGTGGTCATCGCTCACTGTAACCTCAAACTCCTGGGCTGAAGTGATCCTCCTGCCTCAGCCTCTCGAATAGCTGGGACTACAGGTGTGCACCACACCTGGCTAATTTTTCTATTTTTAGTAGAGATGGGGTCTAACTCTTGCTCAGACTGGTCTCAAACTCCTACCTCCCACCTCAGCCTCCCAGAGTGCTAGGACCACAGGTATAAGCCACCATGCCTGGTCATTTTACCCCAATTTTTATTTTTATGTTTTTATTTTTTGGAGAGTCTCACTCTGTCGCCCGTGCTAGAGTGCCGTGGCATCAGCCTAGCTCACAGCAACCTCAAACTCTTGGGCTCAAGCAGTCCTTCTGCTTCAGCTTCCCTAGTAGCTGGCACTACAGGCATGCGCCACCATGCCCAGCTAATTTTTTCTATATGTAATTTTAGTTGTCCCGTTCATTTCTTTCTATTTTTAATGGAGACGGGGTCTCGCTCTTGCTCAGTCTGGAGTCGAACTTCTGACCTGGAGCAATCCTCCCACCTCGGCCTCCCAGAGTCCTAGGATTATAGGCATGAGCCACCGTGCCTGGCCTTTACCCCAATTTTTAAAATCTCATTCCTTTTTAAGACAAATTTCTTCACCCATTAAGGGCTTTTAAAGTTCTTTTTTAGTTTTTTTTTTTCACATGCTCCTATGGATTGTAAAGTTCTGAGCTCTTACAATATTAATGCGTCTATGAACAAATTTGGAAATAAAGTTGCTTTGAACACAGCTTATGGGGACGTGCCCATCTTAGTTCTGGGTGGGTGGTAGTAGCTGGGCACTACCCTACCAGGAGCTAAGGAGAAGGCTCTGCCCTTGGGGGTCTCATTCTCCAAGGGTAGGAGGGCAGGAGTGAAGCTGCGGACCAAGAATGGGGAAGTTGGGAGTCTGTGTGTAATCAGGGCCTTTTCCCTTTCCCAGGGAAAGCAGAAGCATCTCTTACAAGCTGAATGGAACCAGGGACCCACATTCCATCTTCCTTTAAAGAGAAGGAGAGAGAGCTCATTGCTAGAACATACTCCCAGGCTTCCTAAATAATTTCTTCCTTTAGCAGTAAGGACATTTCTAACAAATGTTTTGTTGGAAATATTCTTGTACATAGCCAGGCTACCAAGGTGTAATCAGTTGAACTTTTGCCTCTCATTGTTGTCTCCTGTCCTCCTCCAGCCCACTGTCTGTAACCCACTCGCCTGTCCTATGGCACACGGTGTCAGTAGATGGCTCAGCCTCCACAGAGCAATTGTTAATAAAAGTTTCTTTTCTTTCAGCACGCTTTTCACTTCCACTGTATATCTCGCTGGCTCAAAACACGGCAGGTGTGTCCACTGGACAACAGAGAGTGGGAATTCCAAAAGTAGGTGTCTCTGCTTTGACATTTATAAGACTGGGCTCTGTGGTCATTGCCATTCTCTGTCTCGTCTCAGACTGAAAGGAACATAGTCTTAGAAGATGGAAGCGTGGAACATACCTTGTGTTTTCAAGCTAGCTTTTGGTTAATAAGCAAGGACTCGTGTGTGTGGGAAATGCCCAAAGGATTAGCCAGTGTTAGAAGTTTGCAGTCAAGGGTTTCCCAGCCTTCTAGGCTACGGAGCTGAATGTAATCAAAGCTATAATTGGAGCTGATGACAGATTTTGAAATTGAAGACTGTTCAGTTGCTATTCTCAGTATTTGCCTTACCCCAAACATGCCTGAGTACTGGATTTGGGGTGAATATATACTGCAGTAGGCAAGGGAGCCCAAAAGTTCGAACCGTGTCTGAACCCCTGATGGCAGCCCACAGGCGGAGTTCACTTTCACAGCCACCACCGGTGACGTTTCCCTCTACCTCCCTAACACTGCCCAGCATCTGCTGGTGACTCAGGTGGATACGGTCGAGTCACAGGGCTGGCCCGTCGTCAAGCGGAGAGTAGCAGATATGAAGTTGTGAAGGATGGTGAGATGAAAGGGGAATCTCAGTGATGGTCAAAGGCCAGTGTCACTGCCCAATCTTGGAGGGGACTTTTGGTCACTTACATCTTTCCAAAGTTCTAACTGATGTTACTCGTGTGTTTAAGCAGATTTTATAGTCTCAAACAGGAAATTATCATGGAGTTAATAAAATAACTTACTTTGTATTTCAGGTATGGGCACTAGAAAAAGAATTCTTCCATCAAGCTTAACTGTTTTGTTATTCATTTAATGACTTGCCTTCCTGTATCTTAAATATAAATTAGATAGAACTGTGTCTTTTCTGCCTTGTCTTTTTGGTTTGCTGTTCCTGCAGCCATATTGTATTCTGTGTCAAATAAAGTCCAGTTGGATTCTAGAACAGACGCTGTCTCTTGTGTGTGTGAAACAGTGAACATAAATGAAGCGTCCCCTCTTCCAAGTCTGAAAAGCCAGCTTTTGAAAGTAAAATGTTTGTTCATTAGAACCGGACCAGGGTTGTCCTGTGAGCGCATCGCTTAGTCATGAGGAACAAAGGGGAGTGTGGGTCACTGGCACCTGAAAACAGCAGTCAGCCCTGTCTTCTTCCTGTGTGACAGCAGCGGGCAGCTGAATGAGGGATTCTGAGAACATGGGATTCGGTCATCAAATCCAATGAATCCTGGTTCCAAAGCCTGTTACTGATGGCAACCTCTCTCCATCCTGTAACATGGGCTTCCAAGGACTAAGTAGCATCGTTTGGGCACAGAACGAGGCTTTGTAAAATGTAAAGCCACTATACAAATATTAACTATGGTTGTATATGACATGTTGCTCTCTCTTCTTTCTTTTCTTTCTTTTTTTTTTTTTTTTGCAATGACTCTGCTTTCTCTTCTTACCTTAGAAAAATAAACTTTGAAAATTCTTAATAATGTAATCTTGGCTGGCAAAAGAATAATTTATGAACTCGAAGTTAGAACTTGATGTCAGTTGAATTAACAAAAAAGTTCAAGTTTCCTTCACTAGCACCTCCCCTTCACAATTTGTTTAAAATGTCTTGGGCTGTGGAAGGAATTGCCAATGCTAACATTAATTCAATGGCTATACAGAATCTTTAACCGAGAAGCAGTATAGTTCGTTGCAGTGGTTCTCAAAGTACGGTCTGAGGATTGCTGGGGGTACCTGAAACCTTTTCTAGGAGTTCATGAAGTTCTGCCTCCGTCTGCAAGTCTATGTGAAACTAGTTTTTCTGTATATACTTCAACCAAAGCGGTGTGTCGAATGAAGAAGCAGGCTTGAGAATCCAATTGTCTTCTATTAAGTCAGAAATAAAAGAGATTTGCAAAAATGTAAAACAATGCTACTCTTAACTAATTTTTGTTTTGAAAAATAATTTTAATAAAAATGTTTATGTTAATGAGCAATGGGTTTTTGTTCTTTTTAAATTTCTCAGTTTTGATTTCCATTATGGCAAGATATAACCCACATAAAAATTGTTTTGGGGTTTGGTTTTTTTGTTTGTTTGTTTTGTTTTGTTTTTTTGAGACAGTCTTACTCTGTTGCCCGGGCTAGAGTGCCGTGGCGTCAGCCTAGCTCACAGCAACCTCAAACTCCTGGGCTCAGGCAATCCTTCTGCCTCAGCCTCCTGAGTAGCTGGGACTACAGGCATGCGCCACCGTGCCCGGCTAATTTTTTGTATATATTTTTAGTTGGCAAATTAATTTCTTTCTATTTATAGTAGAGACGGGGTCTCGCTCTTGTTCAGGATGGTTTCAAACTCCTGACCTTTAGTGATCCACCCACCTTGGCCTCCCAGAGTGCTAGGATTACAGTCGTGAGCCACCGCGCCCAGCCTTGTGTTTTTTTTTTTTTTTTTTTTTTTTGACATTATATCGCTCTGTTGCATGGGCTAGAGTGCAGTGGCGTCATCATAGCTCATGACAACCTCAGACACCTGGGCTGAAGCCATCCTCCTAGCTCAGCCTCATGAGTAACTGGGACTACAGGCACGTGCTACCACGCCTGGCTAATTTTTTCATTTTTTTTGTGGAGATGGTATCTGACTATGTTGCCCAGGCTGGTCCTGAACTCTTGGCCTCAAGTGATCCTCCCTTTGGGCCTACCAAAGTGCTGAGATTACACCATGAGCCACTGTACCCAGCCCACATAAAAACTCTTTGGGGTCCTTAATTTTTTTTTCTTTTATAATTTCTTTTTTTTAAAACTGAAAAAAAAATTATTTTTACAGGATTTTGCATTTCAAAACGGGGTCCCCAATTTTTAAGATCATAAAAGGGTCCTAAGACTAAAAAGTTTGAAAACTTCTTGTTTAGTAGAACTTAAAAGTATAACAAACCTGGATGAAACCCAGCTTCCCCACTTAACTACCACAGTGCCTGGTACGTAGCAAGCACTCAAATGGAGGTAGCTGCTACTGTTGCTGTTATCATTTTAGGACTACCACCCTCAGCAGAAATCCCTTCTTCAAAACCCTTTCCAGGCCGGGCGCGGTGGCTCACGCCTGTAATCCTAGCACTCTGGGAGGCCGAGGCGGGTAGATAGCTCAAGGTCAGGAGTTCGAGACCAGCCTGAGCAAGAGCGAGACCCCATCTCTACTAAAAATAGAAAGAAATTAATTGGCCAACTAAAAATATATGTAAAAAAATTAGCTGGGCATGGTGGCGCATACCTGTAGTCCCAGCTACTCGGGAGGCTGAGGCAGAAGGATTGCTTGAGCCCAGGAGTTTGAGGTTGCTGTGAGCTAGGCTAATGCCACGGCACTCTACAGCCCAGGCAACAGAGTGAGACTGTGTCTCAAAAAAAAAAAAAAAATGGCCAACTAAAAAATATATATATATATAAAAAAAAATTAGCCGGGCATGGTGGTGCACGCCTGTAGTCCCAGCTATTTGGGAGGCTGAGGCAGAAGGATCGCTTGAGCCCAGGAGTGTGAGGTTGCTGTGAGCTAGGCTAACGCCATGGCACTCTAGCCCAGCCAACACAGTGAGACTCTGTCTCAAAAGAAAAACAAAAACAAAAAAACCCTTTCCAGTAGGTATTCAAGCTGCATAAATACTTTCATTAATTAAGAACACATTACGTTTTGCACAGATGACAAAGATTTTTTGAAATTATGGGTCATCTATAACTATTTTTTCATGTATTCTTGCTGTATTTTGCTTTGAAAAGAAAAAATAATCCCCCTAAGAAGCTAACCTGTGTATAGCCTCTGGAAAGCTCCACTTACAAAGATCGATGACTCAACCTGTTGAGGGTTTATCCCACAATTTGCCACTTCCCTTGTACTCTCACATACACAATCCCATTTGATCTGCCTAATTGCACCTATCAGACCTTGGCTTTTGAACAAAGCCAGTTGCCGAGCTTCTAGTTAACACTCCCGTCCCATCTCATCTCAGAGACACCCAAGGCTACATTTAGCTTCTCCTGTCAAATCGTCAACCTCATACTGTTCAGTACCTGCCCGTTGTGCATGGCACTAAGGATGGCAGAAGCCATAAGCTCTCAAGCCCTCTTCTCTCTCCTTGCTTTATCAGAGTTTCCAAGTGTCTTCCCAGCTGTCATTAGATCTTGCTGTTCTCTTGATTCTCTGGCATCACCTGTGTATTTCACACTCCAAATCAGATTTCTCCCTAAAACCTTCCTGATTCCCCAGTTTCCTCCCTTGGTGAGAGGTCAGACCAGCCTAGGTGAAAATCCTGGATCTGCTACCTAATCATAGAATGAATACATTCCCACACTTGGGTTCCTTATCTGTAAAAGAGGGATCAGAATAAAAATGGTATACCTAGAGTCTACCATGAAAAGTGGGAAATACAGAAAATTAGATTGCCAGCTGAAATTAATAACAGAGCATGTCAGAGCTGAGATTTCAGATGGACATCTGCTTAACAGCCCATCATGTCAGAGAAGACCAAGAGAATGCTGAAGGAAGAAAACAGTTTTTTATTTTTATTTTATTTTTTTAAATTTTTGGAGACAGAATCTCGCTCTGTTGCCTGGGCTAGAGTGCCATGGTATCAGCCTAGCTCACAGCAACATTTAAACTCCTGGGCTTAAGCAATACTTCTGCCTCAGCCTCTTGAGTAGCTGGGACCACAGGCATGTGCCACCATACTCGGCTAAGTTTTTCTATATAGTTTTAGTTGTCCAGCTAATTTCTTTCTATTTTTAGTAGAGACAGGGTCTCACTCTTGCTCAGGCTGGTCTCGAACTCCTGACCTGGAGCGATCCTCCCACCTCAGCCTCCCAAAGTGCTAGGATTACAGTTGTGAGCCACTGTGCCTGGCCTGGCGTCGTCAGTTTAGTAACATGCTAAAGTTGAACAATGAGGTATTCTGTATGGATTTGCCTTATCATTGCTAAAGTGTGTTGGCTATCACAGGGACAGGTGTTAGCCAAAATTTTATCTCTGTAAGAACAGAGAGTAAAATGTCATGAGGAACAGAATCAGCAATGTGAATTATTGAGAGAAGATTTCTATAGGAATGCAGCGTTTCTGTGCAGTACCATGTCAGATCAAAACTTGCATATTTTTTTGCAGGGTAAACTAAGTCTATATATGATATGTGGCAAAAAAAATCCAAGCATTTCAAAAAAAGCTATCTTTTTTCAAAATACTTCTTCAAAAGGAAATTTCAGGTGAACATTTTCTGCAGTTAGCAAAGGTTATTGATGAGCAGAATGATATATCCAAATCAGTTGAAGTCTACGCAGCTGTTACAGACCTATTAATTGGAGAATACAACGAAAACTTCAATGACTTTGAGAAACATGACATCATACTCAAATGAGCATTTCAGCCTCACCTAGTTGATATCACCAAGGAACCTAAAGAACTACAGATGGAATTGATTTAGGTCTCGGTAGATGACGTTGTGAAGTCATTATTTGATGCTAAGAAAGATCCAAACATGGGAAAATGCAGTCGAATACCCACACCTTCAGCAACATGCCTGAAAAACGCTTTCTTGCTTTTCAACCACTTATTTCTGGGAATCTAAGTTCTCCTACCTAACCCAAATCAAGATGCCCTTAAGGTCACAAATGACCGATACCCATCTACAGCAGCATTCCCCAACCTTTTTGGCACCAGGTTCCTGTTTCAAGGAAGACAATTTTTCCACGGTGGGGGTAGGGAGAGGCGTTGCCCAGGCAGTGGTCTAACTGTGGGGAACACTGTAAATAAAGATGAAGCTTCTCTCTTTGCTTGCTAGGCTGCCTCGGACCTCCAGTTCCTAAGTTTCATGAAAGACGATTTTTCCACAGAGGTTGGGGGGAGGCGGGCAGAGCTCTGCGGCCTGGTCCCTAACAGGCCAGGGATGGATACCAGTCTGGCTGCGGGGTGGGGACTGCACATCTAAAGGATCAACTGAAACAGCAGACCTCCATGCTGCAACCTAATATTCAAATGCTTTCCAACAAAAAGCACACACAACAAAGTCACTAAAAGGTTAGTTAACTTTAAAATTAACAAGCAGTTTGCATTTTTCGAAATCATTAAGTACATAGTGGTTAGGTTTTTACAAAATAATGTACATTTTTAAGTATATCTAACTGAAGTTTCTTAGATGTGGCCTCATTTGATTACAGCTAAATTAATGGGACTTCCAACAAGAAAAGTTGCCCCACCCCTGAGAGTAGGCAACCTTTCCATTTTATAATGTGGCCAGATAGTCCTTTTTCAGGTCTTTTCTCTTTGAAAGACTTGACCTTTATCGGGAAGAAGGAGTGAAGATGCCACCTGTTGTTGGGCTTTGTTTGTTTGTTTGCTCTGTTTTGTTTTTTAGATGCCCAGTTCTTAATGTACTGAAGGTCAGGATTGAGTGTACAAGTCAATAATAATAACACTTCATTAAATTGGGGGTTGGAGGGATGGCTCGGTTCCCTGATTAATCAGGAAGGCCGACATTTGTATAGCCTTAATATTTACAAAGGGCTCTCACTCCATTGTCTCATTTTATCCTCACACTGCAGCACGGGGGAGGGGGAAGGCGGCCATCTTGGAAGTAGGTAAAGGTAGCCCTGCCTCTGAGGAGCGGCGTGATCCTGGGCAGGTCACGTAATCTGAGTCCCTCATTTATTTTTTTTCTTTATTGAAGTGTAATTTACATATCATGTCTTTACTCCATTTTAAGTGTACGATTAAATGGTTATTAGTAAATTTACCACCTCATTTATGTTTTATTTTAAATTATCATAAAATGAAATTGACTTCTTAAAAAACTAGTTCTACATATATACAGATTAGTATATCACCACCACAATCAGGATACAGAGTCGTTCCATTACCCCAAAAACTCTCATGCTGTCTTGTTACAAACACATTTTTTCCCCCACCCACAGCCCCTGGCAACCACTGATCTGTTCCCCATTCCCGTAGTTTTGTCTTTCTGAGAATGTCATATAATGAAATCAGACATTATGCCCCCTTTTGGGACCGGCTCCTTTCACTCGCCATCATGCCTTTGCGATTGGTCTAAGTCGTGCGCATCAATATGGACCATTTCATTTTGCTCGTCATTGGGATGCACTACCGCTTATCCATTCACCTGATGAAGGACATTTGCGTTGTTTTCAGTATTTTCCTGTCATTTTTGTTATTGCTGTTTGTTTTTTACAAGTTTTAGAAAATTGTGGAGGCCGGGCGCGGTGGCTCACGCCTGTAATCCTAGCACTCTGGGAGGCCGAGGCGGGAGGATCGCTCAAGGTCAGGAGTTTGAAACCAGCCTGAGCAAGAGCGAGACCCCATCTCTACCAAAAATAGAAAGAAATTAATTGGCCAACTAAAAATATACAGAAAAAACTAGCCGGGCATGGTGGCGCATGCCTGTAGTCCCAGCTACTTGGGAGGCTGAGGCAGAAGGATCGCTTGAGCCCAGGAGTTTGAGGTTGCGGTGAGCTAATTTGAGGCTGCTGATGCCACAGCACTCATTCTAGCCCGGGCAGCAGAGCGAGACTCTGTCTCAAAAAAAAAAAAAAAAGAAAAGAAAACTGTGGTAAAATATATGTAACATAACCATTTTAACCATCTTAAGTGTACAATTCAATGGCATGAAGTACATTCAAAATATTATACAATCATCACCACTGTTTCCAAAACTTCTTCATCATCACAAACAGAAACTCTGTACCCACTGAACAAAAGCTCCTCACTCCCTCCTCCCCATCCCCTGGTAACCTGTATTCTGCTTTGCGTCCTTATGAATTTGCCTATTCTAGGTACTTAATGTAAGTGGAATTATACAATATTTGTCCTTTTTGTGTGTCTGACTTGCCTCGCTTAGCAAATGTTTGCAAGGATCATGCATGTTGTAGCATGTATCAGAATTTCATTCCTTTTCATGGCTGAATAGTATTCCACTGTATGTGCATAGCACGTTTTGTTTATCCTTTCATCCACTGATGGTCACTTGTTTTTATACCTTTTGCCTGTCATGAATAATGCCGCAAGGAACATGAAGTGTGCTTTGAGACCTGGCCTTCACTTCTTTGGGGTATGTATCAAGAAGTGGAATTACTAGGTCATACGGCAAATTCTATGTTTAGCTTTTGGAGGAAGTGCCAAACCGTTTTCCACATGGGTGCACTATGTTACATCCCCACCAGCAATGCACTTCAATTTCTCCGTATCTGTGTCAGTCTGCTGAGGCCGATATAACTAAATACCACAAACCAGGTGGCTTAAGCAACAGAAGTTATTTTCTGTTCTGTTCTGGAGGCTGGAAAGCCAAGACCAAGGTGCCAGCAGATTCAGTTTCTGGTGAGGGCTCTCTTCTGGCTTGCAGACAGCTGCCTTCCCGCTGTATCTTCACATGGCCTTGGGAGAGAGAGCTCTGGTCTCTGTCTTCTTATAAGGATGCCAATCCTATCGGATCAGGGCCCCACCTTTATCACCTCAAGTAGCCTTAATTATCTCCTAAAGGCCTTATGTTCAAATACAGTCCCTTTGGGGGGCAGGGCTTCAACATACAAATTTGGGGGGACAAAATTCAGTCCATAGTAACATCCTTACCAACACTTACTATTTTCCTTTTTCCTATTTCCTTTTCTTTGATGATACCATCCTTGGGAGTGCGAAGTAGTATCACGTTGAGGTTTTGATGGTGTTGAGCATCTTTCCATGCGCTTCTTAGCCATTTGTATATCCTCTTTAGTGAAATGTGTATTCAAGTCCTTTGCCCATTTTTCAGTTGAGTTGGTTGTTTAGGGTTTTTTTTTTTTTTGGATGATGAGATGTAGGAGTTCTTTTTTTTTTTTAACCAAATTTAGCAGTGGGGGGTTGTATATGAGGAGTTCTTTATGTAATCTGGATATTAAATCTTTATCAGATAGCAAATCTTCATCAGAAGCAAAAATTTGCTTCCATTCTGTGGGTTGTTTTTTCACTCTCTTAATGGTGTCCCTTGATTCACAAAAGCTTTGAATTTTGATAAATTACAATTTATCTATTTTTTCCTTTGTTGCCTGTGCTTTTGGTGTCATTCTTAAGGAACTATTGTCAAATCCAATGTCATGCTTTCTTCTAAAAGTTTTGTAGGTTTAGTTCTTAGATTTAGGTCTTTGATCAATTTTGAGTTAATTTTTATATACAGTATAAAGTACATGTTCAACTTTATTCTTTTGAGTCCAGTTTTCCCATCACCATTTGTCAAAGAGATTCCTTTTTCCATTGAATGGTCTTGGCATCTTTGTCAAAAATCGATTGACCACATATGTACGGGTTTATATCTGGGCTTTCTATTCTATTCCATTGGTCTACATGTCTGTCCTTATGCCAGTATCACACTGTTTTGTTTTTGTTTTTGTTTTGAGACAGAGTCTCACTCTGTTGCCCGGGCTAGAGTGCTGTGGCGTCAGCCTAGCTTACAGCAACCTCAAACTCCTGGTCTCAAGCAATCCTCCAGCCTCAGCCTCCCAGGTAACTGGGACTACAGGCATGCACCACCATGCCCTGCTAATTTTATATATATATGTATATATATATATATTTTTAAGTTGTCCAACTAATTTCTTTCTATTTTTTTAGTAGAGACGGGGTCTCGCTCTTGCTCAGGCTGGTCTCAAACTCCTGAGCCCAAACGATCTTCCCGCCTCAGCCTCCCAGCATGCTACAGGCGTGAGCCACCACGCACAGCCTGTTTTGTTTTTAGAAGAGGATATTACCTCCCTTGCAAGTTGTCAAGAGAGTCAGAGATGAAAGTGAAGTGTCTGGCACAGAGCTTGAAACATAGTCGTTGCTTAACAAACAGCAGCTGTCCTTGGGAGAGGGCGGTTGGATGGCTTCAGGTTGAAGGGACCAGAGACTTTCTCGGGTTCCCCCAGGCACAGTGGACGGTGCAGCTGGGGGGAAATCGCCCTGTCCGCACACCTGGCCTGGGAGACTGAAATGTTGTTCAAGAGGATCCAGACCTTCACCTGTTTGTCCCTGCAGAAGTGTCCACGGCTTCTCAGCATCCAAAGCAGAGTCTTGTTTCTGCTTCTCTTTTCATCTAATGCTACTGTTTAAATTCAGATTTCCCCAAATGAGGGCCCGAGACAAGAACACGGTACTTACTTGGGAGGAGATTCCAGGAAGCGTGGCCGGGGAGAAGCAATGGGA
>CAUYRT010040090.1:0-20203 GCA_963574885.1 Lepilemur ruficaudatus
CGTGGTTTAAAAACACCCCCTACTTATTGTGTGACACGTTTTTTTTTATAAAAAAAAAAAAAAAAAAAAAATATTTAATTGAAATAAAAAATATAATGTTTTTTTTTTAGTTTGGGGGGGGGGGGTGGTAGGTAAGGGAAAAGAAAAGAAAAGAAAACAAAAGAAAAGAAAAGAAAAGAAAAGAAAAGAAAAGAAAAGAAAAGAAAAGAGAAAAGAAAACAAAGAAAGAAAGGAAAGAAAAAGAAAGGAAGGAAGGAAAGAAGAATGGATTTTATTGAAAATGGAAGACTGTCAGAGGTGCAGCAGACTAGGAGCACCTGAAGGCCACACCGCAGTAGGAAGGAAAGAAACACAGAGAATGAAGGACTAAGGAGCTTACCAGCAGGCTGAGTACTGCTCTGGGAGCGGATGACAGCCATCCAGTCGCTGACTAGGACTGAGGCCAATTTCCGGAGTTCTGCCGGTGGGAAAAAAGGGTAAATGTCTACGTAAGTTTAAAACATCATGCTTCACATAACAGACAGTTGGAGGTTTGAAGAAATACTGAAAAATCAGTGCAATAAAAAAAATAACCCAGAGTTTTAGGAACATGAGATAGGCTTAAAAACCAAACTGCTAAAAAACTGAAACAACAAATAGAAGAGTTGTCTTCCACTCGGATAACTTTCAACTCTGCTGCCATCACATTAGGGAGCAAACAGATTAACATTTATTACAAGGTATGTGGCTTTATTCATGCAATTATTAAAACAACCTGAGGATTTTTAAATTCCCTTTACAGACATGAAACAAGAATAGAATTTGTTTCTAAATATATGAAAAAAAATACTGTTGTAGCCCTTTCATTTTGTACTTGGCAAATGCCATCGCTTATCTACGACACGTTTCTCCTCGCCAACATTGCCACTTACAGACTCACTTAAGAATTAATCATTTAACAATAAGATTGTCATAAAACATTAAACCTTAACTTTTCAAAATAGTCACACAATTGGCAATTTCTGCACCTAAGATAACATGAACCTCAATGCATCCCCAATGCAGGAATATCCTAAAACCTTTTGGGAGCAACTGATACTATGGTCCAATGAGAATTAACTATAGTTAGGAATATAAATAATATATATATATTTATAAATATATATACAAATTTATAAAAAATATAAATTTTAATATCTAAAGGAATTACAGTAATTAAATAAATATCCAAAGAGGGCAGCAAAATCAAGCCAGTTGGAAATAGGGAACAACATACCCAACAGTGAAGAAATAAAATATGGGCAATGATTTCATGAGATCCCCTGTTATATACTTTACTACAAATGATTACTAAAGATAGTCTGAGAGATCACAAAAATAGTAAAATGCTCTGTATCTAAAAGGACCAAAAAACTGAGAATACGATTAAAAGGATGAAAAGCTAAAGGATTATTTTTCACTTAAACAATTCTATGAGTTAAAATAAAATTGGGAACCTTTATCATGGAGAGGTGTTTCTAGTGATTTCTCCTATAGCTAAAGAACCTTAGATGGGCTTATCCAAGCTTACATGCTCCCTCAACATCAAGCAGACCAAAGCCTTTCACCAAAAATCCCAGCAAACAATTCCTTTTAGACAAGAGCAGTCCTGTGTCTTTATCAGCACTGATAGAACACTGCTCACTTGGTGGGCAACTAGAGTCCCATGCTCCTGGCTCAAGCCTTGGGTAGAGATAAAGGAAACGATCTATAAAGGAGCCAGGCTTTGTCCTGTACGGTCCTTGCCAGTTCCAAAACTCTTTGTCTTGGAAAACGAAAGAATCTGTTGCTATCAAAGTTATGATATACTCCAAGAGCCAAGATTTTGCGCATGGCCTACCAGAATATGTTTATTGACGGAACTACTGTATCTATTGTTAGGAAAACAGATATTGAAGGTCCCAGAATATGCTATATTTAGAAAAACAGAAGTAAACGATAACAAGACACTCTAGGATGATACTATGTCCCACGAAGAATTTACGCATATGCCTTTTATACCAAGTGATCTTAAGACTCAGCTTCTGGTTAAAGTATGGGACCTTACTTTAACACCATTTGGAACTGAGAACAGGAAAGAAGGGACAGGTTAGAGGAACTAAATGTTTAAAAGAAAAAGAAAAGCAAGATGAGGTGGAAAGAGGAAGAAAAGACTGAAGCTCTAAGGATGGGAAAGAAATAAAGGTAATTCAGTGGAAAGAATGGAGAGAAGCCCGTGACACAGAAGAAGGATTGACAACCCTACCTTCATCCTCACCAGACTTGCTCAGTTGCTTCACCAGTTTGGCTGTGTTGTTCTACGAGAGATGGGAGCAGCAGAAAGGTCAATGCCAGGAGGCGATAAGCCCACTCGGAGCTAACCACCCCACAAACATCCTCGTGATCTCTTAACAGTCCCGAACAGAGATTAACAGTTAACCTTTCACAAAAACTTTGTAGACACAGTCTTACTTAATCCTTAGAACAACCCAGTTAGGTAGGTACAATTATTCCCATTATATAGATTAAAAAACTGAGGCTCAGGTATATGAAGTGCCCCAAGCCACACACCTAACTAAAGGAAATAAATTCAAACCAAGTCTTCTGGATTCCAAATTTCTTTCCCTTTTTTTTTTTTAACCATTCTACTGCACAGGCTCAAGATTGCAGCCACAATGGAGTCAGTGAGAATTTTTCATCTGTGAGGCTAACCCAAAAAGGAAGAATCAGGGTTGTAAAGACTGATAGTACCTGCTTGAGATGGTCCACAGTGAGCGGTAGGTGCTGCAGGGTCAGCAGAATTTGCTGGAGGAGGGGGATGTTGTTGGTTGTCTTTGAATATGTCAGCCAATTGTTAAGAAGTTTGTAACCACCAACGTCAATAAACCTGCAGGCAGGCAGGCAGGCAAATCTGTTATGCCCTTCCTGGGTTTTGAAAGTCCCCCATTAATGACCCAGGAACCCATGCCGCACCTCCGCCATCTTCTAACTACATCTCCCCATTCCGACCACTGAGATCCCCACTTACCTGACCAGTATTTCTGGTGAACGGGTCTGCAGAAGAATGTTCAAGTAAGTACATCGACTCACCATCTTTCGTGCTTCCTTCATCAGACTGTACGAAATGAGTTATGGTTAGAAATAGATCAGCCAGAGTCTCTTCTTTTAGCAAAAGCACCTGTGGAATGCCTATATCCCTGATGACTTGGGACTTTGCTCCAGAGTAGGGAAGTCACACATGCCTCTAGGATGGGAAGGATCCAGAGTGACATGAAAACCCATGGGAAAACAGAAGACAACTAAGGAGATATTAATTCTCTGATCTGGGGAGGGGAGCATCACTGTTTCACCAACACACAGGATACATTTCAGTCTACCTACAGGTGAAGCAGCTAGCCCTCAACAACTATTCCTTAGTAGTCTGTTGGCTTAGTTATTTGCTTTCCCCTGGAAAAGTTGAGGATTCCTGAAGGAAAATAACATTTTGAGTAAGCGGGACATGAGCCAAAACAGAACCAAAATTCTGTCACCAGGCTCCCCTGCTCTCATTCCAAAGTGTGACTCTCTTGGGACTGTGGATGTCCAAATCTCCAGCCTCCATTACGGCCTGCAAGCAAGGGGGCATCTTTTCCTTTCACTTATCCTAAAATTATTGGATTTGAATCCTATTCCACTGACTCTCCCTTTCATCTCCAGGATCATTCCTGTCTGCCTTTACCGTAGCCATATTACAACACAATATCCTCTACTCACAATAAATGCAAAGGAGTACAGACTCACCTGAAGATCTTGGAAATCCCATCCACACTTTTGACTTCCCCATCTCGGTTAAGGAAGCTATCCAGGCCTTTAAGAAGCTCTTTGGGGTCTATGGGACCCGAACCCATGACTGGTTTCTAAGATGAGAGGACAAAACAAACCCACAGAATGAATGGGTGGCAAGGACAGTCCTAGTATACCCATCCCTGTATTTGATAAAATATAGTGACTAATTATACAACTACATCATTTTGCAGATCAGAAAAATCAAAAGAGACTATTGTCAGTACTGAGAAAGTAGCCCTAGCAGGGTGAACACATGACTGAATGGGAAGACAATCAGACTGGTGGACTGGGGCAGCACACCCGTCCCTCCCTCTCAGTTACATCCTTCCTAGGAAAGTTGAATGCCACTGGATTGTATGAGAGCTAAGATTCCAAGTTCCCACAACAAGCTCAACTCTCCAAGGCATTTTTGTTTATTGTTAAACTGTCTCCCTAGTTGCTGAATTTGGCTTGAAGATAAGCCTGTAAGTGGATAAGAAGTGGGCAAATCTTGGGCTAACTGTGTTGAAAGAGGTTGAGCCCTTTTTATCTTAGTCCAGTAAGAGTCATAATCACCACAAGTGGCAGGACATGTATCAGCTGAAATTGTATGTGATAAAAGAAAACAAAACCTGAAAACAGAACCCCTTCCCCTAAGGGATGGGGGGGGGGTAGCTCCCAGAAATGGAGGCAAATGGATGCAAAGGAAATCAAGCAGATCCTCCTAAACCTTAAACATAATGTCACTCATTAATCAAACACCGCACAAGTGTTGACTGCCGCAAGGTTAAAGGAAACCTTGGTTTGTGTTTTCAAAAGCAAAGATGAAAATCTGACCCTCTACTGCTTTCAAAAAATGACACTGTCCAAGACCCCAAGAAGAGCCAGAAACTAAAAACCATGGAACCAACAAAAACAGAACAAATAAAGCTAGAAGCTGGGAAAATTCCACTGAATTTTAAGCAGCTACTTTAGACCAACTTGGAAAAGGAGTCAATTAAAACCTAAACTCCCTTTTACAGAAGGAAAAAAGTGTACAGCAATTTCTAGGCCAAACCAAAGTTCTAGAGAGGTAATTTAGGATCGATATGGTTCTGACTAGGATTTTTATCCACACTGCCTCTAAACACTGGCTTCTGAGAATCAAAAAAGCAAGCCACCTTGGCAAGTCTGCACTTGAGAAACACGGCTAGCAGGGAGTAGAAAGGAGGTGAGGCGAAGACAGCCTCCTGTGACCACATCTAGTACACAGACAACAGACAAAATCCCAGCAGAAGGGTAGAAAAACGAGTATTTTACAAAGATGACTGTATTTTGTGCATAAAACAGGTTTCTTATAATGCAAATTAGAAACACAAACATAACAATATCAATGTTTTAGTCCTCTCAACAAAAAGAAACGAATTTCTAAATTTGTAGGTCCCAACAATCTAGGCAGGCAAAAGCCGAGGAAAGGGGCAGCAGTACAATCTTCGTTCTAGACATCACAACCTGTGGGCTGAACACAGGGAGATGAGGCAAGAAATGCCGAGAAGTGAGCAAATCTAGGTCAACCATGCTGTTGCTGCTGCCCTGAAACCTCCATGAGGACAAGCTAAACCTGAGGTCAGAAGAAAAAACATTCAAGTAGAATACTCCAGTATTCTGGAGTTAGGTTAGAAGTCTGTGGGCCAAATCCACCAGTGTGGTGATTCTTACACACAGTGAGACAGACACAGGGATAAAGGAACTCTTCCCATGTAGTGAGACACTATAAAGTGATACACACAGATATGTTAAAGGGATATATAAAACAGATTTCCCATGTGTTGGTGACTGGAAAAGCAATGAATGGGTCCAAATACATATCGTAAGTAACAAGAGCTTAAGAAATTTAAAAAATATCTACATGTGTAAACACACACACACACACATCTACTGGATTCCAAAGGAAGATACATATAATTTCACAAAAAGCCTTGAGTTCAACATCCCTTCAAACGTGTCCCCCAACACAGCTGATTCAAATCCAGAACTGAATATATATAATGTTGGAGAACTCCCTTTTGCATATCCAATTACAAGCTAAGCCAATAGGCTTGCTACCCCTACTTCTTTCAGAAACTCAAAAAACTATCACTTGAGCTCAAATGTTCCTTCATTTAAGAGGACAAGAGACAAGAAAGAGAATAACCAGGCTTAGAGAAATGGACCAATGAGCACAACACTAAATTCTGTCCAGTGCCCTCTGCTGGGAATGGAACCCAGAGACTTTTTAATTCCCATTTGTATAAACAAGAATAAAAGAATAGTCAGGGCAAGCTAGGAGACAAAGCAAAAGAAATGTTAAATATTCACTTTCCACTACTAAATTTTGGAACTATAATTGTAATTTTGTCTCATGAGCACCAATCATGTGATAAAATACAAATGGATTTCCTCATGATGGCTTTCTTGGAGGCAGATTAGGTTCTCACTCATTTAAAATTAAGGACCCAAAATGTCTTACAACCTATTTTCCTTACTTTGAAGCCAGTACATTTTGAAAGAAGTTCCAAGGCACTCAAGTGGAAAGGAATGAAGAGCTTAACATTCCTGGCACAGACCTACAGTGGAGAAGACAATTGAGTTGACCAGGGAAGGTAGGGGCAGTGACCAAGTGTCACAACATTACCCACTCATGATCTGGATCCTGGAATGAAAGCTTCAGTAAGCCTCCTGGAAGCACAAATAATCCAGATTGTTTTCTTTTAATGAGCTGTTAATTTCCTTGAAGGCAGAACATACAGAAGATGGAGGTTGGGGGAGAGCAGCCCTCAGGCCTACCTCCACCTTGTCCTAAGCTATGCTTTCTTTATGGAGGATGTCGAGCAGAGCCATGTACTCCTGGCACAAGGCACTGGGGAATTTTCTACTGTTCTTACCAGAGGTAAAATTGAAAGTCTGTAAGCGACACCAACTCGTGCCTCCAAAATGAATTTTACTTGTCATCCAATTAAACAGGGTGAAAAAATACCCAGTATGGCTAGTTATTCCACATCCATCATTAATGAAACAGGACAGAATTGGTTCAGGACAAAAATTCTAGCAAGCCAGAGCCCTTTTAAAAGAAAACGATCGCAACTATTTTCTAACAAATGGAGAAAGGTGTTGCAAGTTTACCTTAGAGGCCTTAGCATTTCTGCTTTGTACCTAACATCTTTTACATTCCTCTTCCTTTCCTTTCCTTGGTGTTTGGCCACTTCCTAGTAGGACTCAATAGTGGACTGAATTATGTCTCTCAGGTGATTCATAAGGTCATTATCAGTCTTCTAGGAATTAAGTCCCTACCCCTCAAAGTCATTTTGAAAGCCTGGTACATCACCTCCCCTTATTGATTTGCCTTTCAATAAGGACACAAAATCACACACCATCCCCACTCACAGGAAAAGAGCCCAGAATAGAACTCTGGCCACAAACTACAAAGATCAGGTTCTCTGAGCTTCTCTGGATGGATCTGTTTTCCCTAGTAGGCCTTGTTTCCCATCTCCCATATTAAGGAAGATCTTCTTTATTAATCCCAGTTTACTAGAGATCAGGAACCCCAGAGGGTAGAATGTTCAGCTCCCAAGGAAGGTATGCTGCAGAGGCACATCGCAAACAGCTTAGAAGATTAAAAAAAACCAACCAAACAAACAAAGAACTTGTGGTGAACAGACATGTGGAAGAGTCCCTCCCATCCAATCTGTTTTTAGGTATTGAGAATGCACAGCCAGTAGAAAATCAGCCCTAAGTCTCACCCAAATTACCACAGGACAATTGTACAAAATGGCTTTCCAATTCTGCATATAATCTCCATACTTCAATGCAGGACTTAAAAAAAAAAAATCCAAAGTATATGTAAAGTCTAATAAAGATTTGACTCTGAAAAAGCTGGGGGAAGAAAGATAAGAACCAGATACCCAATATCACCCTCAGATAGGGCATGGCTTTTGAACATGCACCAATTGCCACAGCACTCCATGACTTGAAAAATGAAGAGGACAGTTTTTCATTAATGCTTTTAAGGAATTTCTTTTAGAAGGGAAGGAAAAAGAAATTCAAAATAGGTGGCTCTTTGGAAAAAAGAAATGAAGGTTGTGAAATGTAATACCAGAAAGGTTTTGCTTACCAGAAACCGTAGCTTGATTCCCCCTGCCTTGAGTTTACACCTGCCGCCTCCTTTCCTAAAGATTCACTTTTCATCCTAGTACCAATGTACAGGAACTAAGCAAGTGGAGAACGTGATACAGCACTGAATACAAAGAGTTTATCCCCAAACTGAGAAGTGGAAATAAGGGCGATTTAGAAGAAAGTCCTAAAGTACCCACCTTCCCCACACAAAGCAACCAAATGCAGGAGGCCCAAGGACTGGGTCCTGAACAGAAATGGCACATTTCAGTGTCATTAGGCCCCATCTGTCTCCAAGTTACTCGCATAAGCCCTTGTGTCTTACCCATTTCCCCCAACACACATATATACATACACACATGCTCACACACACACTCCCCCAAAAGCCTCCCAGTCTTATAGTTGAGAACTGCGTTTTTTCAACCCTGGCAACCGAAGTAGGGAATACTTCCAAGCAGTTGTGATGAAGTGAAGTGAAAATAAAAGCAACGGGCTGATTGTTAAATATAAAAACTAGAGCTACCCAAAGAGATGGACAGCCTCAATACCTAATTCCTATAAGCTTATATCCCTTGAAGACAAAGGCTTTAAAAGACTATATCTAAAGAAAATAAGGAAAATGTCTTCTCCTATTCTCCCCCCTAGCAGCAAGGAGCACAGGGAAACCAGAAGCCATCTGCTCAGGGGTGGAGTTTCAAGAGGGTGGAGAGAAGAGGAAAGCTGATTACATCACCTTTCAATGCTGCTCCTCCCCCTTGACCAAGTTTCTAGGGCGGCCCTAAGCTCTGGATGGCAAAAGGGGAAGAAAAACAACAAAGAAGAAGGGACGCCATTTTGTAATGGAGAAGAGGACTCAAACTTTAAAAAGCCACCGGGCTCTGCCGGTAGCTTCGGCTACATCATAAAACACCCCTTTTTATCAAAAAAACAAAAGCCAACCCCCCATCCTGAATAATCTTTGATCAATTTTGATCAGTTAAGAGTGTAATGAAAATTAAAGCAATTAAAATATTAAAAAGAACAATTTTCTGAGGGGAAGAATTGAATTTGCAATTGAGATTCAATCTGCTACCATCGACCACCCCCATTCTTCCTACAGCGGGAAAGGGGGAGGACTTGGGCCCCTCTCAACAAATAGGGTTGAGGTGGGAGGACAGGAGAAAAATGGGTCAAGACACAACCTGCAACGCCGCTTGGAAGACAAAAGGACAAGGAACGTCGCCATATTGAAGCAGGGAAGAAAAAAATTCCTTTTAACGACACAAATCTTTTAGAAAGCTAGCATTCAATTGCACTAAATGGCTTTTAAAATTATACTGCTGAATTCCACATTTCCCAGCCTTTCCCACCTCTATTTAACTGTATCCCCCACCAAAAAATATCAAGTTAAAATGTTAATCACTTTTTTGCTTTTAAATAACCTATGCAACCTGCAACAATTACAAGACATTCTTTACCTCCCCAACTATTTAGTATGTACTGACCCTAAGATTATATTTTACCCTAAATTAAGTGTCTTGCAATCTTTATTCCTAGATTGCCACCTACTTCAACACACAAATATACCCCAAGCAAATTACATTAAAATTGAGAGGATTTAACAATCATTTAAAAAGTCATAGCCAGCTACCATTTCTCTCTGCCCATCTCCTTACCCTGCAATCTTTATGTACAGATTGCTTATATATCTGGCAAATTGAAAGGCACCCTGCTTGTCTCACACACAAAGAAGTGGGACTTCTGGGCCACAAGATCCACCATCTTTTGTATGTGAGCTCATTAACCCTTTTGAAGACTGCTGCTAACCAGAGGAAGGCAACCATTCCTCCTTATAAAAAGCAAACACTTATGGCTTTGGCAGTCTGGAAATTGCCTGGATTACCAAGGGTTAACCGTCAAAATTCTCATTTGCTGGCCCTCCCTCCACCCTCTCCTTGCCTGCTGAGCAGGACAGGGACAGGTGGTAGGGGAGAGAGAACAAGACTTCTGTTTAGACCCAAAGGCCCTTTTTAATGGAGATTAAGTGACCGGATCGGTCCTTCTCCAGTTCTATATTTGTTCTATGGTCTCATTTCTTCCTCTCATTATTTTTGGTTTCACAACGGGAAACGTTGATTTCTTGTTGCAAGGCTGGTTTTTGAAAATTCGACACTTACTATCCAATTTTTTTGCGACGTCAGCACCTCGGGCTCAGGGGGCAGGGGGTAAAATTTTGGAGGAAAAAAAAAACAACCAACCAGGACCCAAACTCAAATTATTTGGGGGGCCTCATTGGATCAAAAAGTCTCTTAAAAAATAAAGGCCAACTCAGTATTCATTACCCCCCCCACCCAACTCCATTTAGGGAGGGGGGTCGTAGAAAAAAAATTCTGAGTGGATTAAAAAAAAGTAAACGCTGGATGAGTGAATTTGGGTGGGTTTGGGAAGGGAAGGTGGTTGATTATTTTTGAAGTTATGTGGTGACGGTCCTTCGGCCACAGATTTCAAGTCCCAAGCAGCGTGGGCTGGTGGGGTGGGCAAGACAGGTGGGAAGGGGCAGAAGACACAAGTGGTTGGGCTGGTGGCTGCTGATTTCCCTTCCCCCCTCTCAGGATCCTTTCAAGGGCTTAGATGTTGCTGCGGCTTGTTTCTGTTTTCCTCGTGGCCAGCCTGTCTTTCTCCGAGAAAATTCAAACCTGGGATAAAAGGAACACAAGGGCGAAAGATGTAATCAGTACAGGCTGCTTTAAAACACCCAGATATATCACTTTCGTTATCCCTAAATACAACTTCATGTCACAGCCGCTTTACACAAGCCGAGGCTCTCAACCGGACCCACCCCACCCGTCCAACGCTTTCCAGCCCAACGCTCTCCGCAAAACTTTGCCCTCTACACAACAACACCCCAAACTTACCTCTAAACGAACCCCAGAATGGCGGCTGCCGGCTCGGGTGGAGTCTTTTATACCCGGACGCCGCCCAACGCGCCCAAACGTGCTAGTGAAACGCCCCTGTCGCGAGACATTGTGCGCGAGGCGTGAGCTCATTGGTCAACCCGAAAGACAATTCGCCAGCTGATTGGCTACCCTTCTTTCGCCTTCGCTTCGCCTTCCTCCGGCTCCCTCTTCCGCCTCCTTCCTGCCCCCACCCAGTCGTGAGCGCGTGACCAGAAAGCCTGGCGCCTCCCTTTTCTCTGCTCCCCCCACTTCCGCCCTCGAGAACGGTTCTCACCGCGGGTTGGAAGAAACGTGCCAGCACATGCGCACTGGATGGATCCCGGTCAAAATCGCCTTCAAAATTGATTAAAAGGCAAACTTTAAATATGGGATCTAAGAGTCGTAGCGACTGGTCCAGGAAAAACGCAATTTTGAGGCCTAATTTGATTGTGACGCAGTTAAAATTAGCTTCTACCCACGACCCCCCTCTCACGCTTCCGTCCTGACGCAAACGCGCGGCCGCCTCGTCCTTGGCCTTACCTCAATTTCCTGGAGCATGCGCAGTCACCTTTCCGGCCATTCCTACGCTGGGCGCACGTCTCAAGATGGCGGCCGCCGCAGCAAACACGCTGCTGAGGCGGCTTCGTGTCCTTTCGCCTTTCCGAAGTGCCTACGGAGTTCAGGTAACTCCTTGAAGGACATTATGCACAACCCCAAGTTAGTTATACCTTTCCTAGGTCGTCACCGCACTACCAGTGGTCCACGAGCGGAGATCTTTCCAGATGCTTATGTCTTGGCTGTCTGGGCAACACTTTACTGCCTGAACACCTCCCCACCTCATACTGTGCGCATTTTCTAATTCTTTGCCGAGGTTTAAGAACCAGAGTTAGATGTCATCCTCTTAACAGATCACCATCTCAGCAAATTAGCTAGGTGATGGAATTGATTGCTTGTCCATACACATCCCGCTCTTTATGTCAGTGGTGTCTAAATCTGGGATGTCCTTGGTTTGAGGAACCCTAATTTCTACCAGCTCTGCTATCTCCGAGTAAAATCAGGATGCATTCTCACGACCTGGGGACCAGTTTCTCAGCTCTTTACCTTACTAAATCACTTTCTTATTGGAGTTATAAATGCTTAACTCAGGCCTTCAGATTGAGGTTACCCTCTAGCCTCGAGTACTTACCACCCTGGAGGCTCTTGGTGGGGCAGGGCGAGATAGGAAGGTTTGCCCAGCTGCCACTCCCTAAAGTGAAACTGAAGAGTGGTAACAGGTCGCCGTAGAGTTAATAACAGCCCTGGTGGCTTTAAAGCTAGCGTTAGGACTCAAGTTTCGTTTTGCCTTGTGGAATGATGACCTTCAACTTTTTATAAAACTGGGCAACTTAGTGACTGGGGGTTAGATACTCACTCTATACATCCCCTCCCACTACACATCTTAATGTCCAAGAAGCTAGACATCCTCACTTCCTCCTTCCACCAGACTCAATTCATATCCAGAAAGCACAAATTCTTTCCATGTACCAGATTTTTTAATTGTCTTCTCAAATAAAATTGCTTCCCAGTCATCTAGTCTAGTTACCCTGTAACATTAGCTTTTCTTTCGGGATCCAGTTGGAAATAGAGAGTGGTTGTTGATTTACATCAATGTAACCCCAACAGAAATACTTTGTATATGTTCCTGTTATAGTCCATTAACACAACGGGCATATATTCTCTCTCTGTGCAAATTGTGATAAGCAAAAGAATTGAGTCCTTCTCTTTAACTCATTCTTTAATTGTTTTTCCTTCATTATAGGTTCCCCTCCAGAGTCTTTGCACCAAAGCCCCTGCTGAGAAAGATTCTTTGCCCCCAGTTCCCATTTCCCCTTATGAAGATGAACCCTGGAAATACCTGGAATCAGAAGGTAACTTTAAATGGGGAAGGGGAAGGTCAGGCAGGGTTTGAGGTAAGCTACCCCCTATACTTCCACCCAGGAATAACCTTGTGTGGTTTTTCATTTCAGAATACCAGAACCGCTATGGTTCCCGCCCTGTCTGGGCTGACTACCGCCGCAACCACAAAGGTGGTATTCCACCACAGCGGACTCGAAAGATGTGTATTGTGAGTTTATTATGAGGGTGGGATGTGGAGTGGGGGTGGAGGCCACAGTGACATTACCACTGAACTTTTTCTGACACGGCTTTGAACATCTGCAACTGCTGTTTTTTTCTCTCCACAGCGTAGGAATAAAGTTGCTGGGAATCCCTGCCCCATCTGCCGGGATCATAAGTTGCATGTTGACTTTAGGGTAAGGAGAATCTTTTCTCTTTAGGATAGGAGAATAAGGATTTGGAGCGCCTTTGTAATGCTAAAGAGATTACTGTAGGCACCCCACACTTCTTATCCTGGAGCCCTTACAGTCCATTTCGCAGTAACTATTTCTGGCATTATAAAAACATCCCTCCCTCCAGCCTTTCACTGTCCACTGTGGATTGTACTAAAACGCTTTATCCCATGCCTCTGAAATTTACAGTGTAAATTGTCAGGTAAGAGAAATGTCTATTTTTAATAGGAGAGCAATACCCAAAGGTTCATTTATATATCTATCACAATTATTAGCAAGTATATCGGCCAACTTTTTTCCTGAAGTTTTCTTTATTTTGTCGTCATGTTGATGTTCAGTGGCATGCTGGAACCTGGGGTTGGGGTTGAGGTATATGCAGCAAGATAGAGTCTAGTTACTATTTTTCCTTATATTTTTCCTTTTTTTTTTCCTGCACTCCAAATGCCTCTTAATAGTAGACTATGTTGTTTTGGTTTTTTTTCCAAAAAGCCTTCAACATTGTGAAAAGGACAGGACTTGCTCAGCACAGAATTTGAAAACACTATATAATAACAATGATAATAGGAAAGTTTTCTAAGCTTGCATTAAAGGTATTAGAGCCGAAGCTGTATGGCTTTAGATTTCAAAGGATGTCTCCCACACACACACACAAAAGCTATATTGCTGGCTGGTCATCAGGGAGGTGGGAGGGCATTTGAGTATCAGCAGATAGGGATGTCTGACTGTTCTACAGAGCCTTCTGACACAGATTATAGGGGAGTCCCATAGATAACTTCCCCGTTTCAACTATATACAATTGCTTATAAAAAGAGGTTATAACCAATTATATAAACAAGGGGGAGAGAAAGATTATACATTGAATAGTGCAGGTGATTCTGCCTACCATTCCACTGCACAAATATACCTGCGTTTTCCTCAAGAGTCTCGTTTTCTATGATGAATTTGCTGGCTGAGAGTCATTCTATGTAATTAAAATGTAAAATTGTTCTTAGTCAATATATACATTATGTTCATCATGCTGTTGTATACATTCATCATTTATACATGCACACTGCGATGTCATTTTCTGGGATTACCAATGACCATCCCCAGTTGTTTGCCTTACTGCTGACTTTAGAATATAACCCTGCAGAAGAGCTGTCTATGTGCATCACTATGACAGAATATGGGACGTGCATGTGAAATGGTTGAAAGGCCAGGAAAGGAGAAAAGTTTGCTGGAACATGAGGAAGGGGTAGCATCTGGAGAGACAGAGCGGTGAAGGTCATCCGTTTGAGTGTGTAGGAATTGTGCATTTTTTTTTTCAGTTTCCAAAAGTCTTGCTGCTCTCTCATGTTTTTGTACCACTCCCCTCACAGAACGTGAAGCTGTTGGAACAGTTTGTCTGTGCCCACACGGGTATCATCTTCCACGCTCCGTATACAGGTTAGCTCATCATCCCTGTCACCACCAGAATAACTTTTCCTTGGGGCATTCCTAATTTGTGCAGTTGGACGAAAGGTATTTGTTCAGTGGCTCCTGTGTGTGGTATAAAACGTCTGGTTGAACCTTTTGGAAATCTTGGCTTGTTAGGGATGCTCACATGCTAAAACAGTTACATGTGGGTGAAAGATACAGGCAAGTACTTCTATGAGCAAACTAAATGCATTGCTTAAAAAGATAAATGGTGGTGATGATTTTTCTTTCCATAGGGTTGCTTCACTTTTACAAAAGGCTTTTCTTTACAAATTGTCAGATAAATTCTTCTATATTATTGTAAATTGAATTAGATTTTCCAAGCTTGAAATTGTAACCTAACAATTCAGGATTATATTTATTCCTTAACTAGCTACAGGCCAAATCTGGCCCTGCTGTATCCATTTGTTTTCATATTGTCTACAACTGCTTCCAGTTTACAGTGCAGAGTGGAGTGACTGAGACAGAGACCACAGGACCTGCACAGCTATAATATTTACCGTATGGCCCTAATCAGAAAAATTTTGCCAACTCCTGCTCTTGAAGCACGATAAATTTGCAAAGAATCCAAATCCACTGTTACTGGGGGTGGCGGTACGATCAGTGTTTGTCAAAATTTATGTTCAAGCTGTCAAAAGCTGAAGGGACTATATTTGGGTATGTATTATTGTTACTCTGATAGCCTTTGCTAAATCCGAAATCTCTTCCTTTATGGGATCTTTCTCCAACTGAACCTTCTAATTAACATACTTGCCCTTTGATTTGTGTTCTGTTCCCTGTCTACGAGCCTTTGCCATTAAATGGCTTCTCTATGATGGCTAGATCCTCTTAAATGTTCATCTTGGCTCTCAGAGTGAAGGGGAATCATTGGGCACATGAGGAAACTGTGGGCCATGGAAGGGGTCGAGGGAATGGGGTCATTAGGTAAAGCCAAGTCTTCCAGGTCCAGCCCTCTGTCACCGTATAGATGCAATTGTGTGCTTTTATTTACTGTGCCTTATGAGAACGAGGACCAAGTTATCATTTTTCTCCCCACAGGGGTCTGTATGAAGCAGCACAAGAAGTTGACCCAGGCCATCCAGAAAGCCAGGGATCATGGTGAGTATGAGAAAGTGGCACAAGGAAGTTTTGTTAGGCATGAGGAAGGTGACTTAGGGGTGAAGGGTAGATGTAAATGAACCTACCTATCTGAGAAAGTAGCACTCAACATTTCCCAAGAATTTCTTTCCATATTCCATTGTCCCTTCTCCTGAATCTCCTACCTTGTCATTGCCTGTCCCCCTGTTTTTTTATCTTCCTTTCCTTATCCTTCCCTCTTATTTTACAACTGCCAATCCACGTGCCATAGCGAGATCAGAAGAGGATCTTTGTATAAATTTCTGGCCCATGGCACCATCACAGGAGTTTAAAAGGTACCCCTCTGCTAGGGCAGGTGCAGCTTTATAGTCTTGGTGCAGGACTGCACAGCCTTGCAGTATGTCAGCCCACACAAGCCCCTGGCCAGTTACCTTTGTGCAATATACAGCATGTATAAATGGGCCCAGTGGCTCTGACTGCTCCCTCCCTTTTATACTTCCTTGCTTTTTGTTACTGTCTCTCCTTCTCACTCCCCTCTTGACTTTCTCTCATTTTAATCCCTTAGGTCTCCTTAGTTACCACATTCCCCAGGTTGAACCCCGGGACCTTGACTTCAGTACTTCTCATGGAGCTGTGAGTGCTACTCCCCCGGCCCCCACCCTGGTTTCTGGCAACCCCTGGTACCCGTGGTACAGCTGGAAACAGCCACCGGAGAGAGAACTGTCCCGCCTTCGCCGGCTATATCAGGGTCACCTCCTGGAAGAGAGTGGCCCCCCACCTGAGTCAATGCCTGAGGTACCTCCCACACCACCAGCTGAAGCCTCCGCTGAGCAGACGGGTCGCCACAGTGCTCCATAGGAGCCATAGCCTGGGAAGGGAGCTACTTAGGAAGCAGTGCCTAGGGTTACATGATGGGATGTTACCCTGAGGAGTTTTGCCTTCGGCCGATGCAAGAAGGAAATGAATGTTGCAGGGGATAAATCCGAGGCTGAGGGAGGGAAGCACAGACGTGTATGGGAAACCCCAACCCCTGTGTATTGTAAATAGGGCTAAACCTTGTGTTGCTTTCAGACTTCTGCCAACTCGCTTTTCCACAATAAAGCTTTATCTCCTGTCTCTCACTGTTTTGGAAATGAGTTTCAGATAAATGCCATTGGTGGGGGTGAAGATAGTAAGCCAGCTGAGTGGTAAGAAATGGGTGCTGCAGTAGCAAGAGGAGTGGTCATACTTAAGGCAGCCCTGCCAGTGACTCCTGGGACCAGAATCCCAGATGGGAAGTTGTGCCATTCTATCATGACAGTCTTTCTGGGCTGTGGCGCCCAGCATAATGTTCACTCCCTGGCCAGCTAGCTGTTCGCTGAGTGGCTAAAAGGTTGGAGAGTGGGCCCAGGAAAAGTGCGTCGCCATGGCGCCCACTGCCATTGGGGGGCGGGGACGGGAGGAGTGGCATTGCTGAAGGGACAGATGGTTTGGTGACAAGATATAGGTCCCTAAGGCCGGACGGGCTGCCAGAACGCAAGGGGCAGGGTCTATGGGCGGGGCTGCTGGAAATAGAGACTCCGGAGGGCGAGGGGAGGGGCGGAAGTGACGTCATGCGGGGTGGGTCCGGCGGCGCACAATGGGCCATGGAGTTCCCGTTCGATGTGGACGCGCTGCTCCCGGAGCGGATCACAGTGCTGGACCAGCACCTGCGGCCCCCGGCCCGCCGACCCGGAACCACAACGTCGGCTCGGTGACATCTCAAACCCGACCTATGGCCCTTCTCTCCTGGTGCCTCTCCAAACCTGGTCCAGGAACCACGCCCCCTTCTCACTGACCCGTTCCTTTTGATATCCTGGCTCACCTTTTGGTGACCTCTGACCCGAGACCTAGTGGGGCTGATTAGTGCTTTGGTCTGCGCTTTCACCCCTTGGCCCAAATTGTGGTCCCAGCCAAAGGATGTGGTTGACCCAGCCTTCCTGCTTCCCCATAATAACCTTAAGGCAGGAGGGAGTATACCACCTTGAAAGGTGTGACAGAAGTTTGGATTCCAGAGGGATGGGGTGGGAAATCAGAGTGGAAGACTCCCAGGCAAAGGCAGAGTGCCTTAAATGTTGAACCTGGGTTGGAGGTGTGGCCCAGGTTCCCAGGAGTGACTGCTTAGGACCCTCTAATTCAGTGAGTATCTGACTCTTTCTTTCCTCTCTGTCTATAGCGTTGATCTGCAGCAGCAAATTATGACCATTGTAGATGAACTGGGCAAGGCTTCTGCCAAGGTATTGGGGAGTCTTTAGATGAAGTAAAGCAGGGGACCTCTGTGGGGATGGTCAAGGGAGGCTTGGGTTCTTAGGAGGGATGTGCAGAGTCTGTCTTCATCTTCCTGGCAGGCTCAGCATCTTTCCGCTCCCATCACCAGTGCATCGAGGATGCAGAGTAACCGCCATGTTATTTATGTGCTCAAAGACACTTCAGCCCGACCGTGAGTGCCAAATGCTCTTCCATCCTATACTTAATTCCTTCCTCCCTCAGCCCTTCTTGCATTTTTGACTCTGCCTCTACCAGATAGCTGCCACTAGCCTGTCCTTTATTTTGCCCATCTTACAGGGCTGGAAAAGGAGCCATTATTGGTTTCCTCAAAGTTGGATACAAGAAGCTATTTGTACTGGTGAGTGTTACTGGAAGCTGGGAGTTCGTATCCCTTTGTTCCTGAGAACCAAAGTGCTGGAGGTTAGGGAGCAGCAAAGATGCCTGGGTCCTAAAAGATACTTATTGTTTATCTCTTAGGATGATCGTGAGGCTCATAATGAAGTTGAACCACTTTGCATCCTGGACTTTTACATCCATGAGTCTGTGCAACGCCATGGCCATGGGCGAGAACTCTTCCAGTATATGTTGCAGGTATCGCTTGTATTCACTGGTCCGCCCAAAATAGGGACCAAAGGCTCCTTTGCTCTGAGCCCTTCAGAAGCCTAGGTGACTGTTGTCATGCTCTCCCCATACTTCCTCCTACCCTGAGTCTCTTGTTCCCTGCAGAAGGAGCGAGTTGAACCACACCAACTGGCCATTGACCGACCATCACAGAAGCTGCTGAAATTCCTGAATAAGCACTACAGTCTGGAGACCACAGTCCCACAGGTTAGAGGTTCCAAAGGGTTGATCTCCATTGTATATTCCTATTGAATTTATTTCTTATCTGGGGCAAAGAAATGACACTTTCAAAAAGTTCCTTATTCCTCATCACACAGGTTTCATTTTATACAACTAAGCTCTTTCTCTCATGGTACTATCTTTCATCCTGCAGTCATTTTTCTCTCATCTATTTTGATTCTTTAGCATAGGTTGTCTCCTATACTCATTTTCAGCCCAAACACAGCTAGTTCATTTTTCACCTCCTTGTTTGCAAGGCCTTACTCATTTAGTCAGTCAACATTTCTTTTTTTTTTTTCGAGACAGAGTCTCACTCTGTTAACCGGGCTAGAGTGCCGTGGCGTCAGCCTAGCTCACAGCAACCTCCAACTCCTGGGCTCAAGCGATCCTTCTGCCTCAGCCTCCCGAGGCGCTGGGACTACAGACATGCGCCACCATGCCCGGCTAATTTTTTACATATATTTGTAGTTGGCCAGTTAATTTCCTTCTATTTATAGTAGAGACAGGGTCTCGCTCTTGCTCAGGCTGGTTTCGAACTCCTGACCTTGAGCGATCCGCCCACCTCAGCCTCCCAGAGTGCTAGGATTACAGGCGTGAGCCACCGCGCCCGGCCTAGTCAGTCAACATTTCTTAAGAGTCCAGAATAATATACATTCCCTGGCCTTAGGGAGCTTTGGTCTAAGATGGGCAAAGTTATCTTATTTATAAATAAGTGTAGTAAAATGTTTCTCATGCTATCCATTCATTCAACAAATATTTACTGAGCACTTCGCACTGTTCTGGGCACTAGGAATACTTTACTCGATAAAACAAACAAAAGTCCCTGCCTTTGTGGAGCTTATAGTCTAGCTGGGGAGACAGACAAACACAATAAATGAAGTATGTACTATGGTTAATAAAATGCTCTGGGCCGGGCACCGTGGCTCATGCCTGTAATCCTAGCACTCTGGGAGGCCGAGGTGGGAGGATCATTGGAGCTCAGGAGTTCAAGACCAGCCTGAGCAAGAGCGAGACCCTGTCTCTACTAAAAATATAAGGAAATTAGCTGGACAACTAAAAATATATAGAAAAAAATTAGCCAGGCATGGTGGCGCGTGCCTGTAGTCCCAGCTACTTGGGAGGCTGAGGCAGAAGGATCGCTTGAGCCCAGGAGTTTGAGGTTGCTGTGAGCTAGGCTGACGCCATGGCACTCTAGCCTGGGCAACAGAGTGAGACTCTGTTTCAAAAAAAAAAAATGTTCTGGAAAAATGAGACCAAGTAAAAAGGACTTGGGAGTGCCAAGGTGGGGATGGGAGTGTGTGAGATTGCAGGTTGAAACGAGATAATCAGGGAAGGCCTCACTGAGAAGGTGTCATTTGAACAATAACCAACAGG
>CAUYRT010040092.1:0-23565 GCA_963574885.1 Lepilemur ruficaudatus
TTTTACCAATAATGTTTTCAAGTTTTTAAATCTTTGCTAATCTGAGTGATGAAAAATGGTATTCCATTGCAGTTTTAATTTGCACATCTCTTATCACTAATAAAATTTATAATGTTTATCTTTTCATTTGTTTAAAAGCTACATGTAACTCCTTTATGCATAGTTTATATTCTTCACCCATTTTTATGTATTTGTTTTCTTATTGTTATATAGGGACTCCTTACATGAGATACATTTCAAATTTTCCTCATTTAAGATTTGTATTTAGATTTTGTTCATGTTTTTTGACACGGAGAATTCAAAAATGTTTATATGATTGTATTTAACAGTCTTTTCTAAACTGGCTTCTGTGTTTTTATGTCCTATATACAAAGATCTTCCCCAGTATAAGATTCTATTTTAATCCTCCAATCTTTAGATTATTGTGACATGTGGATTGAGGCAGGGATCCTTCTTTATTTTTTCCCCCACAGACCTGAAAGGCCACCACCAAAGGATGCTTGTGGTCACAGCCACAGATGATGAGGTGTTAGGAAGAGCCCAGGCTGAGCGGTAAGGGGAAACGGGGACGTCTTCCTTAAAAGACCAGACCTGAGCTGAGTCTTGAAGAATATATAGGAGTTAGCCACAAAAATAAGGGCTGGAGAATTCAAAGTAATTCAGTAGCAGCTAAAGATTAGAGTTTGAGGGAGGGAATGGCAAGAGACAAGTCTCAAGTGAGAAGCAAGGTGGACCTGGATGCCCTGCTTAGAAATCTGAACTTTATTTTATAAATGAAGGGGGTGCCACTGAAGGATTTTTTTAAAGGGAGAGAAGGTAACATGCTCATATTTGCATCTTAGAATGATTATTCTGGCTCCAGGCTCACATGTGGGGCAGCTCCTTCTCTGTGAGGACGAGCATCATGCACTAGGGAGAACAGGAAGTCTCAGGGTGTTAAAAAAAATGATGACCTTCCAGAAGGAGAGTCTTTCCTCTAAGAAATGGTAACTGAGCCAGATGTAATCCTAGCAACTTGGGAGGCTGAGGCAGGAGAATCACTTGAGCCCAGGAGTTTGAGATCAGCCTGGGCAACATAGCAAGACCCCATTAAAAATGTGGAAAGAAAGGAAGGAAGGAAGGGAGGGAGGGAGGAAGGAAGGAAGAGAGGGAGGGAGGGAGGAAGGAAGGAAGGAAGGGAGGAAGGGTATCCTGGCAGCAGTGTGGAAAATGGATTGGAATAGAGCAAACCTAAAGCCAGCAGAGCTCTTTTAAGTAAAAGCTAATTCCGTGTGAAGCTCACCTGCCCCACATCTCTTGGCAAATAAGTGGTTGGACTGGTCCTGAAACTAAGTAATCTACTTTCAATTATTTCTCCATAGTTTGTACAAAAACAGCAGATGATGTTCCAGGAAAGGAGAAAAGCTGTCAATGAGTGATTTTAAGTATGACTCTAGTGTACTTGACTCTAGTGTAAGCTCATCTGAAACCTGAGTGTACAGCAATTGCTAAGTCAGTTCAACTATAGGATCTCATAGCTGGAAGGAAGCCCAGAGGTCTCTCTCCCACCCAGGGCAGGAATCCCTTCCAAAACACGCCCAACAGATGGCCCTTTTGAACACTCTTCACCTTCAAAGGGGAGTTCACAGGCCTCCTGTTCCTCTGTTGGTCAGATCTAAACATAGAAAGTTCCTTCTCATGTGGAGCCAAATTCTTTCTCCCTGCAACTTTTACCCACCGATCAACAATGTCTGAGTCTTCTTTCCTCAAGAACAAAACCATTAACCATAGAGACAGTAGGCATGAAGAAATGCTATCATAGGGCCATGATAAAAATTAGAAGGTTTAAAATGTGCCAGTGGTTGCACAGCAATGTGAAGGTACTTCCTGCCACTGAACACTTAAAAATGGTTATCATGATAAATTTTATACATATTTTACCACACTTAAAAAATTTAAAAATATTTTTAAAATATGCCAGCAATAGTACACTGACCAGTTAGAATAACATGGCATGATGTTTTGAACTTTAAATGTTTGTGGCTCTTCAGAACGACATAGAATTTTTATTTTGCTTCCTTAAATTCATTCTTGTTTCTATCTCATAACATTTTCGTAATTTACTCCCATCCTTCTGTCTTTCAGCCAGGGTCTCAGTTTATCTTTGAAAGCCAGGTTCTTTTCTCTTTGGCTCCCTCTAAATCTTGATGGTTCATTGGATCCTCTGAATTTGCTTTTTTTAAAAAAAAAAAAAAATCCAAATTAGAATGATTAGCTCAGTTATTGCAGGGCAAAAATTATGGTATTTTGAACCCAATAGTCCTATGTTGCTGTAACACAATTCTGCAGGAGGAAAGATTTAAAAAATATTTTGATTCCGAAATCTTAAGAACTTAATCTTAGCAGGAGGAACTTAAGGTAAATCTGAGAGAACACTCATAGCACAAAGGAATCAGTGATAATAGTGAAGTTTTTAACTGGCTCATCTTGTCACTCTATTAACCAGTTACCTGGTTGTAAGACTAGCTTCTTTGATGTGACTTCAAAATTTTTGGTTAACTATGAAATTTTCTTGCCAAAGAGTTAACCTGACGGGAGGCCGAGGCAGGCGGATCGTTTGAGCTCAGGAGTTTGAGACCAGCCTGAGCAAGAGCGAGACCCCGTCTCTACTAAAAATAGAAAGAAATTAATTGGCCAACTAAAAAAATATAGAAAAAATTAGCCGGGCACGATGGGACATGTCTGTAGTCCCAGGTACTCGGGAGGCTGAAGCAGGAGGATTGCTTGAGCCCAGGAGTTTGAGGTTGCTGTGAGCTATGATGATGCCACGGCACTCTAGCCCGGGCAACAAAGTGAGACTCGGCCTCAAAAATAAATAAATAAATAAATAACCTGAGTTTTTCTGTGGGGACAAAATCAGTGGTGACATCTGTTCATCAAACAGCAACCCTTGATGTGCTGCTGCTCCTCCCGGCAGTTGGGACCTGAGCCTGTGGGATGGCTTTGTGCCCTGGCCATTCTCAGCCTCATTAGTTCTGTGGCAGCTGCTGTAGCCACAGCCTCAGGGATGCTTGTTTGTCATTTATAGCGACAGATAATTTGACTGGAATGGGATCAAGCAGCAGACATCTAACATAGAAACTGACCCTAATTTGGCAGAGTACGTCTAAAATTTAAGACTTTACATGCAGAAATGTAACAATCTCTTCAATGTTGAACGAAGTTTCCTATGAAAAATGCCAATTATTTTATTTGACATAATAGTTAGCTTATTCCTTTTTCAGTTTTCTTTCCCCTTTTAAAACTAATATACGTGCCTAGGAGAAATGAATGTGATTTTCTGTAAAGATTTACATTTCCAAAATATTTATAATATTCTTAGTAAGCCTTGATTCTTTCTCAAACCATATTTTTAGGATATACTATAAGATATGCCCTTGTATATCTTCCCAGTAGAATCTTTGTAAGTCATGTGTTTTTAAAATATTGCTTGAAAATGACTTTCAGCTTCTGATAATGGCAGAGCAGCTTGGTTGGACTAATCCTTTTATAAACAATAGTTATAAAACCTGGACAAAATGTTAAAAAAAAAAAAGAACAATTTGAATACACTGAAGACCTAGCGAAAGCAAACAAAGTGGAGAGAGGTTCACCCTTAAACGCAGAATGTATGCCTTGTGAGATCTGCAAGTTTGCAGCTTATCTGAGTGCACTCACTAATCTACTGTCTTTAGTTGTCAGGGATCAGGCTGGCAGACTGGGCAGAAATAAGGGGAAAACCCTGGAAGGGAATTATTACTGCAGATGGTGTGAGACCCAAAATCCATCTAAAAAATCCATCCAACTTCTTGACAGAAAGAAAAAGAGAGAGAGAGAGAGAGAGAGAGAGAGAGAGAGAAAGGAAGGGAGGGAGGGAGGGAGGAAGGAAGGAAGAAAGGAAGGAAGGAAGAAGGGAGGGGAGGGAGGAGCGGAGAGGAGGGGAGGGGAGAGGAGGAAAAAAGAAAAAGCAGCAGCTGGAAGCTGAACTGAGCAGAGAGTTCACCTGCTGCTGACTGCAGGGAGACAGACTTTGAGTCTAGCCAAGTTAAAAAGATTAATCTTTAAAGGAACATAATGGAATCCAGAGCCTCTACATTGTAGCTTTCATTATAACCCATTAAAAATCACAGAACATGGAAAGTAACAGGAAAATGTGACCCATACTCCAGGGAAAAAAGGAATTCAGAGATGACCTAGATGTTTTTGCAATATATAGACAAGACTTTAAGGCAAGTATTATACATATGTTCAAGGACTTAGGAAAAATTTGATCATTAGCAAATAAAACTGATGGAGAAATAGAAACTATTAAAACAGAAGCAAAGGCCAGGAGCAGTGGCTCACACCTGTAATCCCAGCACTTTGGGAGGCCAAGGCTGGGGGATCACTTGAGTCCAGGAGTTCAAGTTTACGATGAGCTATGACCATGCGTCTGCACCCCAACCTAGGCAATAGAGCAAGACCCTCTCTCTAAAAAAAAAAACAACAAATCCATGATTTATTTCACAAAGGAAATTAGAAAGTATTTTGAATGCAATTATAACTAAAATACAAGATAACAAAGCTTGTGTGATACAGATAAAGGAGTGCTCAGAGGACATTTTGCACTTGTAGGTGCTTATATTAGAAGTGAATAAAAACTTAAAATCAACCATCTGTCCATTAGTTGATGACTGGGTACGTAGAATGGGATATATTCGTACAATGGAATATTATTCAACAATAAAAAGAAATCAAGTGTTGACACATGCCACAGCATGGACAAAGCTTGAAAACATTATGCTAAATGAAAGAAGTCAGACACAAAAGACTACATATTGTGGTTCCATTTGTAGGAAATGTCCAGAATAAGCAAATCTATAGAGCTAGAAATTGGATTAGTGGTTGTTTAGAGGTGGGGGAGGAGAAGAGCAAGGAGTAGAGTGAATGATAAAGGGTATAGGGCTTCTTTTGGGGTGATGAAAATGTTCTAAAATTTATCTGATGCTGGTTGCACAATGCTGTGAATATACTTAAAACCATTGAATTGTACACTATAAATGGGTGAATTGTATGGCATGTGAATTATATCTTAATAATGCTATTACCCCCCAAAATCATCTAAATTTTCAACATAGGAAATTAGAAAGAAAGTAGGCAAATTAAACCCAAAGTAAGTAAAGATTAGGAAATTAAAAAGATAAGAGCACAAGGCAATGAACTAGAAGATGAAAAATAAGAGAATATATGGGCTATATGGGCATGGTGGTGCACGCCTGTAGTCCCAGCTACTTGGGAGGCTGAGGCAGGAGGATTGCCTGAGCCCAGGAGTTCGAGGCTGCAGTGAGCTATGATCACACTCTGAATTCCAACCTGGGTGACAGAGTGAGACTCTGTCTCAAAAAAGAACAAAGGCTATAAATTAAAAGTTGCCTCTCTGAAATGATTAATGAAAGTGGTGAACACCTAGCAAGACTAATAAAGAAAAAAGAGAAAACAAAAATTACCAATATGAGGAATGACATAAAAGATATCAGTTCAAGTCCTACAGACGTTGCAGTGGTTGCATGATAGTGGTTGTATATATATCAAAACTCATTAACACACCTAAATTTGGTGAATTTGATTATATGCAAATTATAGCACTATAAAGCTATAAAAGAATCAACCAATGAAAACCACTTGATTAATAGAATAAAGAAGAGAAGCCAGACGGTTATATCAGTTAATGCCTATTCTCCGGGCTTCAGGATAGAGGACTCTCTATCTATGGTTTAAGTAGTTTCTTTCTGGTCTAAGTGTCAGTCTCAAGACTGGTAAGAATGCCCCTGTGTGTCTCTGTGACAGGAGAGCGTACATCTTTCAAAGGCCAAGTCATCATCTCTCATCAAGGTATCGTTTGATCTGTAATGACCACTTCAGCCCTGCCTTTGCCCAATTTCTTAGTCACTTAACAAGGGCCAGGTGAAACTCAACATTTTCTTATTCTGGCCTTTTCCATCTTAGCAGGATTCCAAGATCTAGTCCATGACTAACAGCTACTGCAATTTGTTGACCTTGTTACAACAAAATCTATACTATGAGCACGGGTCATTCCATTCAGGGGTTTCTTTTCCCTCCTGCAGTGGTTATATGTTATAACAAAACGAAGGTCAGAACCTGATTGGGCGGCCGGGCACACATCCAGGGAGGATCAAACAGGCACAGACTGGGACCGGGGCACCTCGCCTCAGGTCCATGACAAAGAACAAGAAAAGCCGGAGATTTTCTTTAAAACCACAAGCAGAAGACAGTTCTTACCCTTCCCTTTGTTAAAAGGGAAAGAAGGTAAAAATAAGTTTCCTTTACTCCTGTGTAAAACTGTAAAAGGAAGGCCTCTTCATGATTCTTGAACATTCTATGAGCGGATAATACTGCTTTGTGGATTTGCAGTGCCCTAAACTTACTCTGAGCAATAGTCCCCTCTACCAAATTCTGGTGTCAGCAATGTTAGGGCTTCGGGCAGAATCTTGAGGTAGGAAAGAAATTTTTCCATGTTTAAGAGAATGGCCTTGGTGTCAGCCAAACCTAGGTTCCGGTCTCAGTTTTGCCGATAATTACGCATCTGGCCTTGGGCAAGCTATCCAACCTTCAGTTTCTTCATCTCAAGGATGGGCTTAATAATATTACCTACTTCATAGGGTAGCCAGGAGAGCTACATAAAATAGCTATTGTCAAGGGTATTTGACAGTGTCCGACAAAGAGTGAAAGAACTCCTGATGCTATTTATTTCTTCCTGTTGACATATATTTTCTGCTAGGGAAATTGGCACTCTGGTAAGTTGCTAGTGGGAACATAAATTGGTACAGACTTTTTGGAGGGTAATTTGATAGTTTCTGTTAAAATTTTTAAATCTCACGGACTTCAATCCTGTAGTTCCACTTTTAGGGTCTATATTAAAGTGTTCATGTGTGTACATTTAAGTCTGAAAGACTTGAATTGGTACACTCATCAGCCTTATCAAACACACCTATAGGCACCATTTTCCCTGTGTCCTGCCCGTGTCAGTGTGAGCTGACGGAGCGCCAGCTCTATTAGAGCATCATTAACAGGCTCCTCACGCTTCCCAGAGAGTCAGTCATAGTTCCCGGCTATTTTAGAAATGGATGTTACATAAGCCTTAGAGTTGCAGATTTTAGCATAAAAACTATCTTAGAAATAAAATAGTTTAACCAGCTCCTCTTATAGATGAAAACATTGCAGGCCCACCGAGGTACAGTAACAACCCCCCGTTACCCACCTAGAAGATGGTAGACTCCAAGTACAAATTGGTGCTAAAGACAAGTTTATGTTCCCCAAACCCAACTGTGTCCTTCATATGCTCCCAAACATCATTCTTCCTTATTTTCAGCATGGCAGGCATAGCTAGTTGTTTACCCAATATCAATTCCCCATTTTTTCCTTCCTAACTGTTGAAAATAGTACCCTACTCAGACTCTTCTGCAGCCAGACCTAGTTCTGGCCAGTGGAATTCTACTGGGCTGGGACTTTCAGGGAAGCTATTATTTTTCTGATTTGGAAAGAGAAGGATATAGCTCGCAGGCCGTTCTTTGCCCTTCTCTGTGCTGTCCTCTTCAAATTGAGACATGATAGCTGGAGTGTCAACAGCCATACTGTCCCCATGATGACAAAGCCACACACATAGGATGGCAGGGAAGGAATACAGGCGTTTAGGACAGTGATGACATGGCAGGGCCCTTGCACCAACCTTGGATGAGCTACCTCTTGTCGCTTTTGGTTATGTCAGGAAGAAAAGCTCCTTTTGGTTAAGCCACTGTGACCCTATTTTCACTTTTCCTTTTGTTTCCCAAGGAGGACAGGGGCTGTGGGGTATATACTCTGTCATATCCAAGTTCCCATTGCCTTATTCATCCCTGTCTCAGAGGAGGAAGGCACCATCCTCTTCCCCCAATGTAGTCATTTCCGTCTCTTTCTGTTTCTTTCCATTTCCTTCCTTTACTTAAGTTTCTCTGTTGCTGCGAACCCTGCTCCTCACTCTAAAAACATCTTCTAATTTTGCCTTCAATTTTCATTCCCTTATAAGATACCATTCTCTTGCTTCACTTCACAGCCAAAAGTCTTGGGAGAAGAGATGCTCGAAGGCTGCCCTCTCCACTGTGAGAAATAAATTGCGAATGCCCCGATCCCATGGCCACTCTCACTACTCAATCTGTCTGAACTTTTATCGCTTTGACGTTGTTGACCAGCCTTTCTCCTCTGAACTCTGACCCTCTTGACTTTGTGACATCATTTTCTCCTACCTTTCTGACCCAAGTTCCAACTGAGCTTCCTTCTCTGGCTCCTTTCTCTCTCTCTTTTTTTATCTCCTAAGAAAGGGTCTCACTCTGTCACCCTGGCTAGCGTGCAGTGGTGTCATCATAGCTCACAGCAACCTCCAACTCCTGGGCTCAAGCGATCCTCCTGCCCTTAGCCTCCTAAGTAGCTGGGACTACAGGCATGCACCACCATGCCCAGCTAATTTTTCTATTGTTTTTTTTTGTAAAGACAGGGTGTCACTATGTTGCCCAGGCTGCTCTCAACCTCCTGGCCTCAAGAGATCCTCCTATCTTGGCCTCCCAAAGTGCTGAGATTACAAGTATGAGCCACCGTGTCTGGCCTCTGGCTCCTCTTTACCTGTTTGCCTGCCCTTAGGTGCTGGAGTCCTTAGGTGTCCTGCTCATCTTCTCATTCCATGCCTCTTTGGGGGAAGCTTCTTTCACTCCTGTGGCTTCAGATACCTTGTATTTGCTAATTTCCCCTAAAACTACTTACATATCCCCTAGGATTTTTTCCCCCTTGAATTTCAGATTAATATTTTTTAATCACCCTCCGACTTCAAATTCAACGTGTCCAAAGCCAAAGCCGCAATCTCCTGTCCTCAACCAAACCTGCTACTGCTGCACTTCGCTTCTCAGTATGGTGTGTCATCCTAGATCCGAGCATCCAAACCGCTATAATCAACACACGTGTTCCTAGAAATCAGTGTGTTATACAAAATTGATCAATACAAACCACTGGGCGTACAGGAAAAAATGGACATACCACTTAAAAACTTCATCAGTGTCACTAAGACAGAAAGCTGTGGCACCTTTCTGTGTGGATGGGTGTGGCTCATGACACCCATGGTGAATTGAGGTAGCTGGTAGATGCTTGCAGTAGGTGCACACACGTGTGTTTTGTGTATTCTTAGGCTGGGTGCAGTTTTTTACATTCAGCTAGTGTTTCCTGAAGGATGAATATGTGTATAAGTAATCCGTAAGTTCACATCATGCTCAAATATTTCCCTAATGTATCAGTAGGATTGGAACTAATTTGTATTTTCAAAACAAGGAGTATAATTGAATCGACTGTATCTTGGAAAACTCTATCTTTTTGCCCACAACAGGCACTTGGCCACTAATTGTCATGAATTTTGCTCCATTGTACATGTTTTTTTCCGCTCCATCCTTGCCATTGCTGCTCCATTCCGGAAGCTCATCACCTCCCTTACATACTATTGCAACAGCCCCTCCGTATCCTCCAACTACTGTGCCTCGTCTTGCCCATTGGTCAGGGGCTTGGGAACTGCCACACCCACAGTGATATCCCTGGACCAACATCAGTCGGTGAGGCCTTCTGTTATTTGATCAGACTATGAGCCATCATTCCTGAGCCATTTGCTCATTGTAAAAGACGGGCAATGTGCTTTCTAATAGGGTTGTTGTTAGGATTAAAGGAGGGAATCTGTGGAAACAACCTGCATGGATTCCAGCACAGAGTAGACATTCAGTAAATGGTTACTCTCGTTTCTCTTTCCTATTTCTCAACTTAAAAATGTAATTTAAGGCCGGGCACTGTGGCTCACGTCTGTAATCCTAGCACTCTGGGAGGCTGAGCGGGGAGGATTGTTTGAGTTTAGGAGTTTAAGACCAGCTTGAGTAAGAGGGAGATCCCCATCTCTACAAAAAATAGAAAAATTAGCCAGGCATGATGGCATGTATCTGTAGTTCCAGCTACTTGGGAGGCTGGGACAGGAGGATCACTTGAGCCCAGGAGTTTGAGGTTGCAGTGAGCTATAATGATGCCATTGCACTCTAACCTGGGTGACAGAATAAGACCCTGTCTAAAAAAATAAAAAATATATATATATATATGCATAGTGACTCTACATTTCCTGTAGGATTAAGCCAAATCATTTGAGAAGGGCTTATAAGAGCCTCTCAATCTGGATCTGGCATGGTTTTCAGCCTGTTTTTTATCCCCAGCCCAGCCCCTAAATCACCTTGGTTTTGACACTTCCCACTATTCCCTCCCCCCCTTACCAAGGGTGGGGGCAATCTTTGGTGCTCCCTCTGAACTCCCACCATGCAGTAGATTTGCACTCTTGTATAGCATCTCTCCAATCGTACGTAGTAGACACTGTTACCCACCAAACACCTGCCTTCACCCCATTTTCCTTTACTAACAGAATCACTTTTTTTTCAGCTGTTCACTCCTCCGCCATGAGACCCAGGGACGGTGATACCATTCCCAACACTAGCTGCAGATCCTGACTAGTCTGAACCAATCAAATTTATCTCCTTCCCCTTCCCAGTGATACCTTTTGGAATGGATGTGTGAACCAATTCTGAGCAATACGTCTGCTGGAGAACTTCTGAGAAAAGTTTCCTTTCTTCTAAGAAAGAGCTATAGGAAGAAATGGTTCTATTGCTTCCTTTGGATGTTGTGATGTCTGATGTGATGGCTGCCAACACACACAGAGCAGGGCAAATCCAACAGTATTACAGAAAAGAGGAATTGGAACTTTATCCAATGCACATGACACCTGTCCTACATCTAAACTATTTTATATCTGAAATAATAAATAGCTTGTTGTTCAAGCCACCTTGAGTTAGGTTTTTTGTCACCTACAGTGGAAAACTGGCATTACTGTTATTTATGAGTCTCATTCCCTGGTGATGTTGAGAATCCCAAAGGACTTCAATTTTATATTCCTAGTACTAGGAAGTGCATGGCACATACTGAATGCTCAACAAACTTTTGTTGAATGGGTAGGTGGATGAATAGATGGATGGATGGACGGATGGATGGATGGATGAACATCCTGGCATCCTGCCTATTGTGCTTTCTGGTATCTGTCTCCTCAAATATCCTGCTAACCATTCAATGTTAGCATTAGACAAGAGATCAAGGGAAGAGAGGGTGTCCAGGCAAGTAGTCCAGAAAACCATAGAATAGAAAAGCAGCCAAGAATGCTATCCTGGGAGTGTCTCAGGGTAGCAAGGGAAAGAACTTGATCCTTTCCTGGGGCCTCTGTTGTGGGGGTGAGGAGTGGGAGATGTTTATATTGGCTTCCCACCCTCCTCCCGCTTCAACTTCCCCTTTTACCAGAGTTTTAAAAACCCAAAGACCCAACACCAACACTTCAAGCACGTTTGTATATTTCACAGGTGTAGGAAGTGGGTGGGAATCCACTAAACCAATGAGATCTGTAGGTATAGTTTTTGGATGAGCTAGCCAGATAGGAGGAGAGAACATAACCACGGTATCTACTGCTATGGTTTAAATGTGTCCCTTCCAAAATTCAGGTGTGACTAACGTGATAATATTAAGAGGTGGGGCCTTTAAGACGTGATTAGGAAATGAGGGCTCCTCCCATGTGAATGGGATTAAGATCCTTATAGAAGGGGCTTCAAGTAGCATTCAGCTAGTTTGCCCTTCTACCTTCTACCATGTGAGGACAGGACATGGTGTTCCTCCCCTCCAAAAGATACAGCCCGTGCCAGACAACTGAACCTGCCAGTGCCTTGATCTTGGACTTCTTGGCCTCCAGAACTGTGAGAAATAAATTTCTGTTGATTGTCAGTTACCAAGTCTCAAGTATTCTGTTACAGCAACACAAAATGGACCAAGCACTTCTATAGTGTAGTCGCTACACACTAGGCATTCTCTCAATTTGCTTGTGTCATCTCATTTGGTCCTCACCACCATCCAGTGAGACAGGAACTATGATTTCTCCCACTTAACAGGTGGGGAAATTAGAGCTCTGAGCTTAGGTAACTTATCCAAAGCCAATAAGTGGTGGACCTAACTCCAGAGCACAGCTATATGCTAATTAGAGAAACGAATGCAGAGCTTCCCTCTAACTGTCTTCCTTGGTAATTTATAAAGAAAAGAAATTTATTTAGCTCACAGCTCTGGAGGCTGGGAAGTCCAAGAGCATGATGCCAGCATCTGATGAGGACCTTCTTGCTGCATCATAACATGGCAGAGGGTGTCACATGATGAAAGGTAAGAGCAAGAGAGCCAGAGAGAGCTTGCTTTTCTAACAAAGCCACTCCCATTATAGTGACAGTAATCCATTATCCATTCATGGAGGCAGAGAAATTAAGTTTCCAATGCATGAATGTTTGGGGTACACATTTAAACAATAGCAAATATCAATTGGTTAGAAGTCCATTTTGCTTTGTTTTTGAACTAGAATTTATTGAGTGGCTACTAACGTGTTTGACCCTTTATTTGCCTACCTCATTTATTCTTGGGACCTAGGCATTATCTGCTGAGAACATGGTGACCCAGAGAGGTTTAGAAACCACACCAGTATCACCCAGCTAGTAAGTGACAGAGCTGTAATATGAACCCTGTTCACTTAAATCCAAGGTTCTTTCCAGTGTTGCACAGCTGCTTCCATTCTCAACTCTGGCAAGAACCTAAAGAAGATAAGCTATACATAGGAAGATGTCTATGCATTTAATCCAAGTAGCAAGGTCAGCATTTTGTGACAAAATTGGATGACTTACATTCCCACCCAACTGAAAGGTCAACCAACCCATCACTAAAGGGCCTGAAACCAGGGTCAAATTTTCCCCGCAGACAGTGGGGCACTGTAAACCAGTTCTCTGGTTTTAAGTATCTCCTCTACCACGCATCCCTTAAGTCTCAGCTGAAAGCCACTTTCTCCGGGAAGCCTTCCCTGGATCCTCAGAGTAGATCAGATCCTCCTGTTACGGATTGCCAAAACATCTGCGCTTCTGTTTCTGATTACCGATTACCTGCCTTCCCCACTAGGCTGTCAGCTTTCTCACTACTGCTCGTGAGAGATGGCATCTCCATACAGCAGCCAGAGCGGTCCTTCTAAAAGGCAAGTCAATTCTTATCACTCCTCTGTTTGAAACTTTGAAAGTCTGTACTGGGCCTATACAGCCCTACAAAGTCTCATCTCAAAAGCGTTCTCTCTTCTACCACTCTCCTCCTCTCTTACTCTGCTGTAGCCACACTGGCTTCCTTGCTTTTCCTTGAATATGACAAATGTAGTCCTGCCTCAGGACTTTTGCACATGCTGTTTCCTCTGCTGGTAAACCACAAGGCTCACTCTTACATTCTTCAGGTCTCTGTTTAAATGTTACCTTTTCAGAAAAGCCTTCCCTGCCCACCTTATCTAACCAAACCCCCATCCCATCGGTATCTCTCCCCTTTATCCCTCTGTATTTTTCTTCAACGCTTTTATTACCACACGGCAAACTATATATTCATTGGTTCATTGATTTAGCGCCTGTCTCTCCTGCTCTAGCAGGTGTGCCCTCTGAGACCAGGAACTTCATCTATTTCGATTTCCCCTACCACCCAGAGCAGTACCTGACTTCATAGTACTTCCTTCCTAAGAATGTATTCAATTCCTTGGAAGATTTGTGGAAGAATCTTGAAATGGCTCTGGTACATTGCTCCTTATTTTTAGAAGCATTGCCCCCAGGGCGATACATTTTACTTGTATTTCCTGGTAATATCTTTCTAGCATTGGTCATTCTACTTTTTCACTAATTCACCTTTTTAAGGAGAAAATAGTCCCCTGGGCTGTAGTGCTAGCATTTATAATGTACAGTTTGCAGCAGCTTTTGAGAAGAGGAAATGGAAGGGTTTGAGGAGCCTGTAAAATGTGCCTGTGTTTTGTCACACACTGAGAAAACATAAAGGTATTTTAATACCAAAGGTCAGAGGCACCAGTTCTTTTATCTTCTTTGCAGAAGAAATTATTTTTAGTTTAAAGAACATACCCAGGTAATTTCCGCTGATGAACAAATGGAATTTGAAAGCAAATGCATTGACATGCCCTTATTTGCTTAGCACAAGCCAATATAAAGGAAGTTTTTCTTTGTTCTTTCTTATTTAAGTAAAGGATAGTATTGGGGGCTGAGGGGTAGCTTTCTGGGATTCCTGGCACTTGGAAATGACTCCAGGAGATATAGCGCAGGCTTGGGGGTGTGTGTGTAGTGGTGGTGGTGGCTTCACATGCCTGAGAAAGGGAGAAGGGGGGCAGCTGACTCCTAACATCTCCATGAGAAATGCCACCTCCTTGTTAGGGCAGAGCAGGGCCCACGTCCCACCACAGCAGCCGGATGTCTCACGGGCTGTCTCCACTCCACCCTGTCTCTGGATCTGCCCCAACTGGCTGCTTCTGCTTGGAGTTCTTTGACTTCCTCAGAGTTCTGCTTCATATTATAAAATGACAGGCCTGTGCCTCTGTAGAACCTGGTGGTTAAGTGCACAGGCTGTAGAGCTAGACCGCTTGGTTCTAATCCTGGCTCTATAATGTACCAGCTTTCTGATCTGGGGCAAATTATTTAACCTCTTTTTGCCTCGGTGCTCTCACTTGTAAAATGGGAAATGATAGTACCCAACTTGTAAGATTGTTGTGAGGGTGAAGTGAAGGTTTGAAACAGAGTTTGGCGCATGGTAAACATTCAGTGTTAGCTAATATCATTATCCTCTTAGGGGGTTGGGATGCTTTCAGCTGTATGTAATAGAAAGTAGAACTAGAAGTGATTTAAATAAGTAGTTTCCAAGTTTTTGTGATCACTATTCCTACTGCAAAAATTTTTTGAGTGCACTCTCTATGCATTTATTTTTAAATTATGTCCTTGAATTATTATACTAATATTCATACCCATAATAAACATTTTAAGCTAAAAATACAGAGAATGAGATCAGATAATTATAAATAGAAGCTCTAATACCTTCTTCCTACAACAAAATAGATCAATGCATCATCTTATGGACATTCTGTTTTAGAAACCAAGGGCTTAAACCAGTGGTTCTCAACCAGAGTCGATTTTACTCTTACAAAGGACATTTGCAATGCCTAAAGACTTTTGGTTGTCATATCTGGGGTAGGGGATGGTACTGGAATGTAGTGGGGAGATGCCGGGGATGCTGCTCAATAGCCTACAATGCATAGGACAACCCCCAACAACAAAGAATTATTCCATCCCAACTGTCAATAGTAGCAAAGTTGAGAGACGCCCGCTAAATAGTAAGGAAAAGGCTAGTATCTCACTTGATAAAAAGCCCTGAGATGAGGCATTCCAGGGTTGGTTAGATCAGAGGTTCACTGACCCAGTTGTTTCTCCCTTTCTTCTCCACCATTCCCATGCATCTGTCTTGTCCTTGGCTTGTCCCCTTGTGGTCCCAAGATACTGCAGCACCTTCAAATATCACATCTACCTGCCCACGACACTAGCCAGTGGCAGGGTAGGAGAGCTTCTTCCTGTGTAACTCTTAGTTAAGAGCAACTTCCTAAAACCACCTAGTCAGCCTCGATGCCCACCCCTACACCAGTCGGGGCTGGGAGTGAGGCCAGTTGGGATTCACCACCAGGAAGGGTCCCCTGCTGTTTGGAAGCACATGGACTTTCAGGAGAGCAGACAAGATCAGAGCTCCATGAGGGGAGACGATGGTTTCTAGACAAGCAGTAGGGTCAGCCTAAGATCCCTTCCCACTTTCTCTGAGAGATACGTTCACTATGAGAACAGAACATCAATTTGAAGATAGCTATTATAGGTGCCGAAGCCAGGGTTCAAATTCCAGCTCTGCTATTGATTACTGTGTGGCTCTGGGCAAATTACTTGGCATCTCTGTGCCTCAGTTCCCTCATATACCAAATGGGGATAATAATAGACCCTACTTCCTGGGTTTGTGTAAAGGTCAAAAGAGTTAATACATGTACAGCTCTTAGAACAGTGCTTGACACATAAGAAGGGCTCCATGACTGATACCTGAGTTCTGATGGGGGTGCAGGATGGGCCCTGGACTTCCAGACTCCAAGGGTAGACTTGGGACAGAAAACAAGGTCAGATCGGACAGGGTCAGGACCTGGAAGCCATTTGTGTGTTCTTGTTACCTACTCCATATGTCCCTGAGCAAGTTTCTTACTTAGAATCTTTACTTTCTCTGTTTACAAAATGATGGGTGACAATTGCCAAGACACCTGCTCAGAGGGTTGTCAGTGCAGGGATGAATCAGGGAGAGTGGCAAGGGCCTTTTTGGCTGGTGCAGGGAATGACAGAGAGGCTTGGCATGGTGTGAATGCAGACCTTTGCCCTGTGCTGTTTGTGTAGCCCAGGCTTCAGGACCACAGCACTATTGCACACAATGATCTCAGGGACAATCAACGTGTCAGAGATGAATGACTCACAGACTGCAACTAGGGTATGTGCACTTTGCAGAAAAAAGAGATGAAAATAGAAAACTGCCACATGTTATGCACCAATACCTATTCTCTACCATCTGAGGACTTCTCCTGCAGTGACGGCAATGAAAACTGTGGTCTTACTCATTGGACAAGGTCTGGAAAATGAGGGAGAAAAAAAAAGAGAAAATAGAACAAAAGCGAATGGGTTTCATGGGAAAATTCCATAAGTCTCATGAATAAAGCAGACAAGCGCTGGCTGTCATTAAATGGTAGGGGCTGATCACAGAGCAGAAAGCAGAGCCCAGAGTTTGTTAGAATGCTAGCTGTATCCCTTCTTCTGACGTGCCCTTCCTGGAGTAGCCAGCCTCATGGCTTGACCTCGTGCAGGAAGAAGGTCTCCTCTATGGCAGGGAAGAAACTCTAAGGTCAGAGCTCTCTGGAACTAAACCTGATGTTAAAGGGGAAGATAATATAGCTTAAGGATTGTTTCCTCTCTGGAGTATGTCTGGCTTTCATGAATACATTTTGTTTGAAACCAAGAGGTCAAGGAAGTCAGCTGTGATCAGTGTTCCCTGTTCCAGGCAGTACCTGTTTTTTGCCCGGAACAATAAACTTCGTAACTCAATAATTCAACCCTGATGGTAGAACGCTGCTGGGTATCCAATTAAGAAGGAAATTAGAATGAATCAGTTTAATATTTAAAAATAGTATCTGTTAACTGATATAGTAAGAGATGTCTGGAATGATATTAACCAAATTTTCATCATGGTTGCTTCTGAATTCAAGCAATTTAGGTGTATTACTTTGTTCTTTGTACTTTTGGTTACTGCTTAAAAATAAGCACTAGTCTAATAAAAACATCCTTAACAATTGGGTTTGAATCTTTTCTCTCTACAACTCCTTTTTTTATTCCATATCAAGAACTAGCATCATATAGACTCTCCATCATTCCACCTCCACTCATTCATTCATTTATTGGGTATCTACTGTGCTCTAGGTCATCAGTTTGATATTAAGGACATAGAAATGAATAAATGTTTGCCTTTTAGGAAACCACAATTTCATAGGGAATACTAAGCACACAATGATAGCACCTTCTGGAAAGTATGATTACATGATTTTGTGACTTTACATGTCTTAAAGTATTGCCTCAATTTTGAAAACACACCTTTCTTAAGCATCCACATACGAGGCAGGCCGTAGGCCAGGTGCTGGGGACAGAAACAGAGAACGTCCTTTGGATATTTTCTTACAAGGATACTCTCAGGGCTATCAAGGCAGCAAGACAAATTTCCCCCGAAGACTGCGGGACAGAGTTTACAAGTTGGAACTCTCTTCACTGTCAGCTTCCGCTCGGTTGGTCTACCTGCAGGAAGCAGAAGCTGTTCTAAGAAGCCAGAAGTGATGAGTTCTGTGTCACAGATCAAAGAAAATGCAAGTGATGGGCTGGGCAGCTGAATAAAGCGTGGTCAGGGCTCTCCAGCCACCAGGGAGGAAGTGACTAGGGCGAGGAGTCAGAGAGATTTTCTGCACAGTCCCACCCAGGAGGGCTCTCTTCAAACATGGACTCCACGTTGAGCTGACTCACTGGCTTCGCCCTCCCACAGTGTCAGAGTTGCCTCTTCCCTCTGCACTGCTGAGCAAATGAGGAGATTGCTTCAAGGTAGATTGTTAAGACTTCTTTCATTTCTCATTTCTATTTCTAGGCATGTCACTGACTTGCTGAGTCATATTTGGCAAGCAGAATGTCTCTTTTTCCCCTGTTTTTCCATCTGGATAATATGATTTATAAAGAGCTCTAAGGCATTTCATTTGGGAAAAGATATAAACATGTAAAAATAATACTGTTGTTTACCAAAAGGCTTTTATCTGTATATAGCTCAATTAAAACATTAGCTTATTGTAATAAAAACCATTTTTGTCTAATTTGTTCTTCACTGGGATGAAAGCTCTTGGAAAACAGGTACGACTTGTTCACTTATTTCTATTCCCAACACTCAGCATGGTAGGGGATAAGGAAGCCAGGCATTCTCTACCTGGTCCTTGAACCCAATGGGAACCCCATGCGTGTTGGCAAACAGCCTAGAAATGTCACACAGTTTTCTGGGTGTATTTGGGCATCTTTTATGGTGCGAGTCTATGGCTCTCACCTGATTTTTAAAGGCATGATCCCAAAAAAAAATGATTAAAAATCATAAAGGAGGCCCTTCATATATATTTATTGAATAACTGAAGAATCGCTGCTCTTCTCTCTGAAAGTTAAACTATCAATTCTTGTCATTTCTCAGAGGTACTAGCACTCTGGAGGAAGCTACATAATTTCACAGTTTCCATATTGTGAATGAAATACCAAATTCAAAGGGAAGAAACAAAAAGAAAAGGAAAAGTTGAATGCTATAACCATTGTGCTGACACTGAAGGAAGGCATAGGGAGACTATCACTGCGTATTAATATCACACTCTTGCCCTAGCCAAATGACAATATGCCTAGGTTATTAATTTTAATTTAATAACCATCAAACTATTGTAAAACTCTCAATCTGGCCTCTTGCAAAGAGAAGATACGGAATAAATATTTGATGATAAGAAGGAAGCAAGATGAAATAAAAGTAAGATACTATAAAGATGTTGCCGTAGAAGCTTTGCCAGAACTTAATTTTGTCGTAAATATTTTAAGAATACTTTTGAGCTTGGGTTATAAATGTAACTTATAAATTGATAATCTTATAATTTTTTAAAAATCACATGTATTGAAGAGAGCAACTGAAAGTATGTCAACTTTCCTAATTTTATGTAGCTTTATCTATAGCTAAAAAAAAATCTGCTTCTCCCCAATAAACTAAAAGTAACTTGAGGTTGGACCCATGTTTTGTTTTCTAACTTCCAACATTTTTTACTGAGCACAAGGCTTTATTTTCATTGGTGCTTCAGAAATATTGTTACTGATAAAGATGAATAAGAAGTATTTAGTTATGAGTAAGTCATCAGAGCTGTTTCTCAGATGTGAGATTGTTCCATTTCCCATTAATTTATTTAATTTCTATAGTAGGTTAAAGGACAGCCTATACGGAGTCTAGAATTACAATCCAGACTGTGTATTCAATATGGAGGGAGATGTGCCAAACCTACTTCCTGGTTTTGGAACATGAAGAAGTCACTCAATTGGACTGTAAAAGTTAAAGTCTATATTTGTTTAATCTTACATAATTTCAGTTTTTAGCTTTATTATTTTCAAATAAAGCAGGTACAAAAACCACATGAAACAAATATACAGCCTAATGAATTATTACATGGCTAATGTTCTTATAACCAACACCGAAGTCAAGAAATAGAACTTGGCTAGCCACCTAGAAGCCCCACCATGTATCCTGTTGCAATTACAGTCCCCTCCCACCTTCTTCCACCTCTCATTCCAAGAAACCACTATCCTGACTTTTTTTTTTTTTTTTTTAAGACAAGAGTGTTTCTTTGTCACCCAGGCTAGAGTACAATGGCATCTCATCATAGCTCACTGCAATCTCAAACTCCTGGGCTCAAGCGATCCTCCTGCCTCAGCCCCCCAAGTAGCTGGGACACAGGCATGTGCCACCACATCCAGCTAATTTTTCTATTTTTTTCTTGCTCGGGCTGGTCTCAAACTCCTGACTTCATGTGATCCTCCGGTCTCAGCTTCCCAGAGTGCTAGGATTATAGGTGTAAGCCACTGCGCCTGGATATCTTGACTTTCAAAGCAGTGGTTCTCCAAGTGTGGTCTTTGGACCAGAAGTTTCATCATTACCCAGGATCTTGATAGAAATGCAAATTCTTGGGCCCCATCACAGACCTACTACATCAAAAACTCTTGGAGTGAAGCCCAGCAATCATGTTTTAAAAAATTTCCAGGTGATTCTGATGCACGTTTCAAGCTTGAGAACCATTGTTTTATAGTAATCACTCCCCTGTGTTTGTCGTTGTATCACCAAAGTGTGCACACCTAAACACTATAGTTTATTCTTGCCCATTTAAACAATTTCACATCTTTTAAGTCTCTTTAAAGTTTTTCTCTTCAGCCCCTTTCTCATAATTTATCTGTTTAAGAACCCAGGCTGTTTGACCTGTGTAGTTTCCCCCAGTCTGGACTTTGCATACTCATAGTGCGGTTCAACAGATTCTTTCTGTCCTCTGTATTTCCCGTAAATTGGCAGAGGGATCCAGAGGTTAATTGGACTTCAGTTTGATCTTATTGGCAAAAGTAGAGGCACATAATGTTTCATTGTCTCTCTTTTTGTGATGTTAGAAGCTGTTGATAATGCCTAAATCCATTAATCCATTAGGAGTTGCCAAATGGTAATGTTCTAATTCTGTCATTTCTTTTTCATTTATTAGCTAGGATACTTTTATAAAGAAATGTTTCCCTCATCTACTAATCCAGGGGTACAATTTATATAAAAAGGCCAGTAAATGCTTGATTCTTTTCTATTTTTTACCAGTTTTCAAGATAATAAATTAGTTCCCCATCAATCTCCAGAGGACCAATTATTTGTAAATATCGTTATAGACTCATGGACTTAAACATATGTGATAGGGTTTCAACCTACTGCAATTATTATTATTGAAGCTGAAATCATCCCCTCTTGGGCTAGTGCGTGCCACTTCAAGTTGGCTTCTGAGTCCTTTTGAGAGGACTATCTGGAATAATAACATGTTACAGGTTTATTTTGTACATTTCCTATGTAAATCACTTATTCAAGAAGCCCTGGCTTATTTTAGAGTGAAATTGTATTTTAAGACCACAATCTAAGCTCTAACAGTGCCTATTTCAAGTGGATGGGACATTGTTTTGGGGCCTTTTCAATGGACAAAGTTAAAAGTGTGTATGTGTTAGTTATCTAGTACTTTGTAACAAATTATAATACCTCAAAACATAGCTGCTCAAAACAACAATAAACAGTTATTAAACTCAGACAGTTTCTGTGGGTCAGGAATCCAAGAATGGTTGCATAGGTGATTCTGATTACGGTCTCTCATGAGATTGCACTTAAAATGTCAACCCAGAGCTGCAATCACCTGCAGTCTTGATTGCCCTGGAAGATTCACTTCCAAGGTGGTGCACTCCAAATCTGGCAAGTGGGTCCTGGCTGTTGGCAGGGGGCCTCAGTGGCTTACCACGTGGACCTCTCCACAGGGGTGCTCGAATGTCCTAATGACATGACATCTGGCTTCCCCCAGAATGAGCGATCCGAAAAAACAACACAGAAGCCACAGAGTTTTTGATGACCTAGCCTTGGAAGTCACACTCTGTGGATCCCATGATATCCTATTGCTTACGTAGGTCAGGGGACAGGAGGACACTGCACAGGGCATGCACATCCAAACGACAGAATCACTGGGGACCATCCTGGAGACTGGTTGATATTTAAAGATAAAATACCTCATGAATTCATACAGATACTCCAATTCACATGCAGGACTCAGGGTTTTTACTTAACTTAGCCTGTATTATATCTATAACTCCTTTCTTTCACATTGAGAATCCTAGCAATTAGAACATCCCATAGTTGCCCATCTATGTTACGTTAGTTTGGGTGTTTCGAGAGGCAAACACCAAGATGGGATTAAGAGATTTTGGTGGAGAAACAGGAATAGCAGGGATACAATGCAGGTCTAACACCGTGAAAGGGTCTGAGGGAAGATACAGGGACAGGGGAGCCCCGCACGGCAGCTCAGTTCATAGAAAATTTTGGCCAGGTGGAGAACTCCTCGGGCAGAGCCGCCTGCTGCACAAGTCCTGCGTCCGGTAGGAGCAGGTCTGCACCAATGAGCTCCCGCCGTGCTCACTCATTGGCTGGGAGCGGCCTGGGGGGCGTGGCTTCAGTGCGACCTGGGTTGGGGGCGGGGCCAGAGGGCGGAAGCTGGGTCGCTCCGTCCAGTGCGCCCCCAGAGGCGGAAGGTCTGAGCGGCGCGTTTTCCTGAGTGCCACGGCTTCATCCCACGTTACACACAGAGTAACGCCACCAACACTACCACCGCCAACATGGTCACTGAAAAGAGTTAAGATGTTTTTGTACCTGCCCTCCCCATCACACCACCCCCTTGTAAACATACTTCTACGGTATTTGCGGTGTCAGAACATGGGAATCACATACTGTATTCTCTCCTTTTTAACCCTCTTTTAAGACGTCTGTATTTTTACAAATCCTTCTGTCAGGGTAAAATTACACACATGCCCTTTCCCTCTACTAGCTCCTATGCCCTTGCTGGAATCAGTAAAACTTAAGCTGATTTTAGGGTATCCTTTCTTATTTGAGAAAGGATCTGTCATTCTGACTGTAACACAGCCTGGTTTCTTACACTGCTCTAAGTAAAATGTAATAGATTTAGGACGCTGAGACATTTGGCCTCACGTGTGACCTCAAAGCCCAAACTTGACGATCCAGAGTTGATCTGACAGCTCAGTAGGTGGAAGCATGACCTGTGCCCATCTTCCCAAGCTGGGGTAACACCCCAGGGCCCAAAGCAGGGGTGCAAACTCTATGTGCAGTGTTTAGCTAAAATAGAAGCTGCTTCCACAACCCACAGACATCAGGAGAGTGGAAGGGCCAGGGGCAGAGTGTGGCTCAGCCCTTCTGCTGTTAGAGGCACTTCAGTGGAAAAGTTTGAGAAGCATTCATCTATATATAGCTCAGGTCTTAGAGACAGTTTTTGAGCTTTTAAAACATAATTTAAATAACAGTAAGTGAAGATGCATAAAGAAGCTGGTGTGAGCGACGTGGGGGGTCACTGTGGAGGGTGGGATATGCTTGAAAAGTAGTTGGGGAGTGGAATTAGGGGTCTCAATAGGGGAAAGGAATTCCTCAAAAACTGATTCATGTGATTAACTGTACACCTCGGTAAATTCACTGAATACCATTTAATTGTACACTTAAAATGGTGTGTTGGTTGTACGTAGATACAGTTGGAGCACTATGTATGTACTCTCTGGACTACTTTGACAGAGTAGGTTTTTGAATGTAACAAGATAAGTCAACTTGAGTGGTAATATATTTTGGGAAATCAGCTCACTACAAATTGTGATTGTAAGCATTGTACTGTAAATGCTTTGTAGT